>OMLI01099752.1:0-10282 GCA_900302605.1 Rondeletia loricata
CTTCCCTCTGTTTTTGATCATCTTTCATTCTCTCACCATCCTTCCCGCTCTCTCTCTCTCTCTCCCTCTCTTTCTCCTGTGTGTGTGTGTCCTGGTGGATTTGTTACTGTATGTGTATACTTAAGTGATTGACCTGGTCTGATTTGCACTACTGTCGTAGAGGGTAAAGGGTGGCATGTCAACAGTGTAATCTGGGATTGCACACACTGGGACTGATACAGCTGATTTTGACACAAACTGATATTCTTTATCAGGAATGCAACCATCTCCCATTATCTCCCATTTGCTAGTGAGCATAATTCCGTGCCAGCCCTGACAGAAAAGTACTAGCCGCAAAAGGCTAACATAGCCCCTGTTATTTATTGAATGTGTTTGCGAGAAGATAGAAAATACATACCAGCAAGTTCTTGTAGGTTGTGAGCAACTACCAGTACATACAGTTTGTTGAATAAGCAGTGTTGATTAATATCAGCATGCTGTCCCATCTTGATCCTCAAGGCATTAGACAAAACTAAAACTACTTCACATAATGCAGTTGTGCCAAATGGTTGCACGGCATTGTACAAGCACAGTCAGGTTATTAAATCAGCTAATTATGGTGTTGATTGACATCACAGTCATTATGAAAAAACACAGTTGTACGACCTCCAGTGTGTTGAAGGGCTTTGCTGAATAATGTGCTTTGATGTGTTTGGAGGGCTTAACTGCTGACAGTGATGATGGGATAGGTGACGCTGCATGTCACTTTGTGGTTGAAAATAAGTCTGGTTTCTCGACTGGGGGAGAGAAGATTATTCAGATCTCTTTCTTCAAACACGCCTTTGTATGTGTAACTCTTTGAACACGGGTGTTGTAATTACATTTGGCTTACACCCAGCTATCCCCCCCCTCCCCTCCTCTCCTACACACTGTGGTTTGGTAGATTTCTACAAGGTTTGAAGGGTAAACTAATGCTTTTACAGATGCATGTTTTTTGTTTTTTTTTGTTTTTAATAGCTGGTATCTATTTGTGTTTTTAGGCATTTCAATCTTACTACTACTAGCCTTTTCATTCAGACGTTAGTTGTTACTTCTTTTGTTGTCAGTAACAGTCGTAGACACTATACACTCACTGCTGGGTCAGTTGTACTCCATATTATTATTGTTATTATTATTATTTTGTATTTTTGTTTTCCAGTAATATCAGTATGGTAACAAACAGCTATAGTGGGACAGCCTCCGGACAGGCTCTGTTAAATGATGAGAGCCGTGTTTCCCAAAACCATCTTGGCATGATAATCGATCCGCTCGTTCCCGTTGGGTAACAGCGGAGCAACGATCAACTTGGTGCTAAGATGACTTTGGGAAATGCAGCCCATTTACGTTTCTAAAGATGTTGATCCATCAGTGGTACCGGATGCTACAACCTTAAGCATGACTGAGCTGAGACACCAAACTGGCACAAACTAGTCAGCAGGGCCTTGTTTTCCAGAAAAACATCTTCGCCAGAGATTTGGGGATTTTAGTCTTGTGGGGCTATTTGGCTGCTCATCCCATCATATCAAGCTTCACTCCAATTCTGGCTTGTGAGTACAATTTTGCTGTACACTTGCTCAGTCTGAAAAGTACTTGGTTCAGTACAGGTGAGCAGGCTAGTAACATTTCCATATGTGATCTAAACTTAGATGCTTTTGGGAAACAAGGTATTGTTTAAGGTAAGAACCAGTATATGATGAAAGTTCGAGCAACAGGGCGATACTTCCCAGAGTGTCTTAAAACCATCGCACTGAAAGGCAACACATGGCATCTTAGTGCAAAGATAGTATTGGAGAACTTGGCACAGAGATGTTTTCACACCTTACGTGGCTTATATTGGTTATATAAGGTTTTTTAATTATCTCTGTGAACCAAAAAAGGTCACTTTGAATTACTGGTGTGATGTCACAACTAACTCAACCTTCAGCAATTGACTTGTTGTGTCCTGACTTGGTGTCCAGACCTATTTTGTATTTCACTGTTTTCTTCTCTGAACAACATTGTATTGTTGCTGCAGTTAAGCTAGACTGCTGCAGTTTGAGAAACTGAATTGTAATGATACTCTGTAAAAGAGCCTGCATCAAGGTGGCATACATTCCTCCTATAGGGAACTTTGTACAGGCCTCATACACACTCTATATCTCCATATCAACAGACAGAGCTAGACAGCGTTCTTGTGTCTTGACAAGGTGTCTCCTTTTACTTTTTTGTCTTCGCATCAAGCAGATTGGTCATTGAGCAATGGGTTTGTAATCCTTACCGTGTGATAAAGGAATAACCAAACATTTACGTTATAAAAAGTTTGAGAAAATTCATTCGTAGGACTTTGAGAACTAGGCTAGCAACAGTGGACAATGCTGGGGCTCTGTGGCGACTGTTAGAGTGAAATTTGAACGTCTGCCACAGCAAATGACAGTTGTCTTTCATTCTGATTAGTTCCATACTTATTAGCATGCTGGCTCTGTAGTTATGAGGGTTTGGTCTTTTTTTTATCAAGTATAATGAGTACAGATGATATGCAATTGTCCAAACATTCCACCCTCTCTCATCAGATTACATGTGAGCTAGAATCATTGAAAAAGTTCTGGAATGGTCAGATACAGATCAATCATAACCCAGCTGCCAGTGCATTGATGTATTAGTAACAAATAAATAAATTAGCAAATATATAGGGGATGAAAAGACTTGCGATGCAGCGTAACAAATAAGTACTCCACAAGCTAAATATTTTCTACTGTGCTTTCTGTAACTGTAACTGTTTCAGTTGGGAGAGGTGTTTGGACTGTGATCGGGGTTAGGTCGGGGGGGTTGGGCCTTCAGGAGCCGAGCTTCTGCAGCCAAGGCCTCTGAGCCGGGGGAATTCAGCTACCACTGAAAGTCTGTTGTGGAAATCACAAGTATGGCTCCCCCACCTCCCAGTTTCAATTGACCCTGATTAAGATTAGATGTAATTAGTGACATGCTTGAAAACACGAGGGAAAGGGCTCAGTGTCCAGAGTTTTTTTTTGTTTTTTCTTCCTCTCATTATCATTTCACTACCACCCTGTAGGTAGGAGGCTCTCTTTCTGCTTCGGCACACACTCCCTACACACTGTAGGAAAATCACTTAATAAAAAAATACTTTTTTATAATAGGTAACTATAAGACCATCATTACGCTGTGCGTAACGAATGTACAGAGAAAAAAATCGTAGGTATTTTTTGAGGAACAATTAATTTGTTAATGATATGTAGCTATTTAATTGTTTTTTCCCTGTCCTTTTATTGTAATCATGCATTTTCTTTTTTGTGAAAAAAGTTGATCTTTTTTGTTTATAGAGTTTGTCTTGTCAGAAAAAGGTTAAAGTGCAGGAACACAGTAAATGTATGAAACTGCGTTAAGCCACTGGTGTGTCGGTGACAATCGCTACTTCCATGGTCTCCATCGTTCTGTTAAGACAACAAGCACAAAACTTGTGTTCAACCATGTGACTGCTGAGACATCTGAACAAAAAGAGTTCACATCTGAACAAAGAGTTCATCCTCTCCTGAGTGATTTGCATGTAAGCAGTGATGGGAATGTAAGGATTTTGCCACTAGCCCAATGCAGTTTGCCTGCCATTTCCATTAGCTATTAAATAACTAGCCATTGGTTAGCTGGCTGGTCAAATTTCCACCACTGCATGTAAACAATGTAAATCCTCGAGTGGTCATGGGTAAGGGATTCTGAAGTCTATCGCCACCAAGACCTGGGTCTTGAATCCATTTGTCTGTGATTGATTGAACTTGCCTGGATCTATGAAACCAATCAAACTGTCCCCAAACTTAAAACCCCACCAATTAGTCACTCCAGGCAGACAAAAGCAAACACTGAAGCTTAATTGATGTAAGTCTGACAACGATCTCATCCAGTGCTTTCTTGGTGCTTTCAGGGACAGGTTTCCTAAAAGCCTTGTAACAGAGTTCATCTATGCTTCATTGTCAGTCAGTGAGGCTAAGATGATCCAAGTACTATCATCCTTGAATCGGTTGCTTTCACCTGATGTCACGGTTCCCGTCTGTGGAGGCCATATTACATCTCTCCTAGTAATTCATTTAGGAATGTAAAATAGTGCAAATTGATTGAAACTAATTGACAAGGAGTTGGCCCTTACACTGACCAGTAGAGGATGAATGTAGCCCATTGTTTTTCCAGTTTTGCTTTTGAAATGGAAGTAGCATGGACTTGGTGGTAGTAGTACTCCGAACTGTAAAACTTTGTATCAAGAAACAACAGTCAGTGTGTGGCTCTGTGTCTCCTCCTACTAAAAAGGTTTTGGCAGGCCACCTTTTTTGTACGTAAAGTAGCCTTGATGAACAATAAAGTGCTCTTAAACCACTGTCTGACTATGTGAGTCTCTGTGATATCCATGCTATTACTTTGTGTGGGCGGGTGCAGTGTGTGGTTGTGTTTAGCACATGACTAGAAGGGGTGAGGGGTGGTTAAGATAGAGTTGTTAGAAGTGGGTCATTTATTGGTGGATCAAAAATGTTATAGGAATGATCCAGTTGAATTGAAAAAGTACAAGTATGGAAGTACGTATTGTAATGAAATAAAAGGCAAAAAAAATGGGAATATCTGAATTCCATGATCTATAAATCATTATATATCATTATATAAATAATTTTGCAGTGATATCAAGCTAATCAGAGATGTAAACAGTCATAAAGGAAAACATATTGGGTAAATACCCATCTGCTGTGTTATCATTTACATTTTATTGTACTGAACATACATGTTACCAGTTACGACAAATGGGATATGGTAAAGAAAAAAAGTAAACATTAATTGCACACACACACACACCATTAAGACCCTTGTTTTCTCCATTCCCGAGAGTGGTGCGGACTCCTTCAGAGTAAACAGCGCAGCCCGACAGAGTTGGGTTCATGTTTTTCTACAATAGCTGTTTGGCTTAAACCGTTTTCATATCGGAAGTCACAGCTCCATTGCTGTACTGTTGCTCGAGAGAAACATATTCGAGAGCAGGTTTCCGTTTCCTGAAAGCATCAGGTTACGGAGACTTTCTCTGATTTGATGACTTACAATAATGGAGCAAAGCTGATTTTAGTACTATGTATCCCAGCCTTGGTCACTAAACAGACAGGCAAGTAGGCTGCGTTTGATGAGCTGCTGGCTGTGCATTTGAATTTATATTTTAATCATTTAGCTGACGCTCCTATCCAGAGCAACATAGAATGAGTAAGCAGTATATATGTTGACTGTCTGGCTAAAGGACTATTCGACAGACCGGTTACTGTGTTGATGGAGACACTGGCTGTGGGAGGGATTGAACCTGTGACCATTCAGTAATGGAATGGCTTTTTTAAGCACTAGGCCACCCCACTGCCGAATTTTAGACCAAAAAATCATACCTTAATACAAAGTGGGGTATTTTTGGCAACTGAAAAAGCACAGACTCACAGTGAGTACAAATCTCAAGTGAATGTGACTGGATAAGCAATTATACATCATCAAACGTCCCATGAGGGGAACAGGTACATTCCCCTTCATTCAACATTCAATATGACAGCTACACACACACACAGTGAAATGTGACTTTCTCTTGTTCGAGCTCTGATCCCATCTCTACTGCAACAGTGAAAAACAGACCTTCACTGGATATTTTAGTGCAGACATTAGACCTTGCAGTGGCTGTTATCAAATTATTTTCCAGTGGATGATATTTTTGTATTATTACTTTAATATTACTCTGTTCTACAGGTCCAAATCTTTGGTTGATCTCATATCCAAATGAAGACATGGCTTTTTCTGAATAATTTTAATTTGTTTCTATTAGGAGTTTCTGATGTGCTTGTTTTTGTTTTTAGCTCTTGATTTTTATCTGAATTTGTGTCCTTTGGTGTCTGTAAAACACTTTATGATGAACCTGTTTGTTAAAAGTGCTACACAAATAACTGACTTCACTTCACTTCATTACAATCCATTCATTCCAGAAATCTAATTCCATCTTGTCCTTGCTCTCTCCGTTGTGAGATTCCTGGATTTCAATGAAAAAACAAACAAAATGAATGGCAGAAACGTGGAATGGAGTGTCCAGCTCTTCAGTTCCACTTCACAGGTCTCTCCACCGTTCTCCTTCTCAGATACTCTCATCATCGCTCATATCCCAAATCTGAAAGACAAAACAGACAATTGATTGAAATGAACAAATAAATAATTAACATGCCATTTGGTGGAGACTTTTATCTAAACCTCAAATCTGGGTATAGATAATTGACTGTACTGTAAGATACACATCAGGGTTGGGGTAAATTCATGAATGAACTCATCAATTCCAATTCCTCAGTTGAATTGGAAAAAACCTACAGGAAACAGAATTAGAATTTCAGGAAGTTGAATTTAATTCAATTAAATTCAGTGAAATTCCATGTTTCTTTGTTTTTTCTTACCACATAGCTGAGATTACACATATATATTTTCAATACTGAATATCATAAAATGTTAAAGGTACCTTTCAGGTGGTATTTGATATAACTTCAACTATTTCAATTTACATTTAAACTATCAAATAAACGTATGTTTTGTCCAGTTCTGCTATACTGTTTGTTTGATTTATAATGTTTAGCAACCTCTCTTAGAAGTGGAATTTCATGGAATTTCATGGAATTCAATTTTGTTTCCTGTCATTCCAATTCAATTCCAATTCTGGGTGCAATTCCACTTCCAACTCCAGGAACTGAATTGAAATTGACCATGCATTCTCAATTCAATTCATGAATGGTCCCAACCCTGATACACATGTAGGCATAGATGATATCAAAATATTACCTGATCAATCTTTTTTTGTGATTATGGGTACAAAAGCGATAATGGCTGTGATTATGGGTAGGACATTGATAATGATACAAAGCCAAAGTGTTCAAATCACAGTAGAGGCTTTACTGCTTTTACACAACGATTACCAGTACGTGTTGTCTGAAATGTTTGATTCAACTTAGGATACATGCATAAGACAATAAAACAGGAAAAATAGACGGACAGATGCGACCCTTAAGTCACAGCAAGGTGTGCTTTAGAGAACATACAGCGACGTTGCATCACTTATTTGACTTATCAGATTGCTTGGCTGGGTGTACCAGTTGTATAATATCTTCGAAAATACTAAACCGTAACAGATTACACACTATCAAGGTTCAGAGCTTTCTTACTAGGAAGTGACGGCAGTGTGACTGACACATACACACACACACACACACACACACACACACACACATGCTCACTCCTTCTCTGCAATACTGTGTCAGTAAACAACAGCGGCAGCACATTCTTCACATTCTCTCTCTGTAAGACGCAATTCGCATACCTCTAACACTGTCTGGAATGTTGCACTCACATGGAACTCTGAGTGCGCGTGCGTGCGTGCACGCACACACACACACACACACACACACAGAGTTTTTACACCTACATGCTGCATTCCTTTGCTTCACAACTCTAAGAGCTGAAATGTGACTTCCAGTACGATGACTAGAACCCAGTGAGATTGAAAAGATCCACTTAAAATCTATGCTATGATCTTACATAGTGTCCATGTTTCAAAAATACATTTGTTGTATTCGTCACTATTTGTGCAATGTATACCTATCGGGGATATTGCCTGGAATACAGGTGTGAATTATGCCTATATTTATGCAGAAGAAGTATCATCAGTGTCCTTCAGAAACCGCATATCTCCAAAACAAAACAAATCTAAAAGGTTCATTTTATTTTTGACAGCTCTATATATAGATCATTTCCAAATCATTTTTGCTTGTTTGGCTTGGTCCCAGAGTCATTAAAAAAAGTAGCAAACCATTAGATAGATAAATATACATAATGAAAAACAAATTTTTGCACAACATCAATGTTTACTGATGAGTTTCTTGCTAAACTGGTCTTCTATGATACTAAAACATCTTTTCACCCCCTCACCATGGTCTTGGTGCCTCTGACATGTTTATGAAGAGTACAACAAACAAGGAGCAGAGAGAGTGGATGAGAGAGGGAGAGGGGGAAAAAGACAAGACTATAATTACACACATCATTATAGTAATTGCTGTGTGCTGTAAATGACTTCAGAAATGAGGAGAGAGGAGAGGAGCGTAAAGGGAAGAGAACACGGGGGGGAGAGAGAGTGGGGAGTGAAGTCACTACTGACTGATCTAGAGACACCTCTCGTAGAACATTGTCACCAGTTCTGACTAGTTGTGTAGCATGTTCATCTGTGCCACCATCTACCCCACGCACCATAACTACCACAACTTGAGGCTGTTTAAATAGGTCAATGTGTTCTCCAAGTTGACGCATTACGTCTGAGAGAGAACCCCGCAGAAACCAGTTGAACCAGTTCTGCAACATATTCATCTGCACAACAGTCTACCTGAGTTTGCCGTGTGTGATGTGTGGCTGAAACTTAAAGAGAGTAGTTTTGGTGTTACATTGCTATAGTTTTCAGATCTCCAACTCTGGAAGGTCTTACTCAGAAATTGAGTTGAGTTGCTTGAGAGTTCCAGGGCAGTGTGGAGAATCGGGGACAAATTCATATCAAAGCTGGACGTTCGGCTATTATGCTCCACTGATGCTGGGTAGCGAGCATCAAAAGGACAGCTAGCAAAGACCGCTTTGAAATGGAGTGACACTGGAGCCCCTCTCTGGACAGCTGCCATGCCTCACTGATGGTGTGTGTGTGTGTGTGTGAGATCCTTTGTGCAAAATGAAAGAGGGAGAGAAATGAGGCAAGCAGAAGGGGGGAAAGACCTTATGTAACATGAATAGCTCTTGCTAACTGAAGCCAACAACTTTACTACTCTCATTCAAGCACTGCTGAATAGTTGGGATGTTTCTCAACTGTTTACCTCTGTTGCAGCAATAAATAAGCTGATTTCTGTAAAGCCAAGATCAAAATAAATTACTTCTCAGCTCAGTCCAAAATGTTAAGCAAGACACTTATTGAAATCAGCAATTTCTCTTTATGTGGATGAATAAATGGGAACTACATGATGAGAACCAATGCAAAACAAAACAACAAATCAAAATTAAAGCAGGTTTTCATTTAGTGAGTACACTTTAGTGAGTTACAAAATACATAAGCTCCTTATCTGTCCTAATTAGGACACACACACACACACGACACACACACACGGACACACACACACACACACACACACACACACACACACACACACACACACACACACACACACACACCATGACAGCATCTCAAAGGGATTGGCAGTAGCACAGTCATTGGTGGCCATGTATTGATACAAAACACATTTTAACTTTGAAGCCACCTTATCGCTTCAGGACCTTGAATCACTCCAGGTTGAAAGTGGATGTCGGATGTTTCATTAAGGCCAACGGTAAGCCACATGTAAACAGCGTGTGTGTGTGTGTAATCAGTTGGGCTCTGGTTGATATGACAGGAAAATAATCCTGGCTAGTTGTTGAAACAAGACTGGGCTCTGATCAGATAGAGCAGGTTTTAGTTGGAACCCCAGGCCAGTGGAATCGCAGCCAACTCTCTGCTGCTACTGATTATTATTCCCCCACAAAAACAATACAAGCCTCAGCTTGAGGGTCTTTGTAATACCTGCCACTCTGTAGGCTTGAGTCAAAGCCTTGCTTCTGAAAAAGTTGCAGCACAAAGGGAGCCGGGAACTTAAATTTGTTGCTGAGCAACATTTGCCAAATAATGGAGCCCGCCAGGTGACATCATAAAAATAATTGTTTTAATGTGTGGCAACGATTGAGTAAAGTGTATGCACGAGTTACTAAAGCGTATGCACGAGTTACTAAAACGTGGGCACGAGTTACTAAAGCGTGGGCACGAGTTACTAAAGCGTGGGCACGAGTTACTAAAGCGTGGGCACGAGTTACTAAAGCGTGGGCACGAGTTACTAAAGTGTATGCACGAGTTACTAAAACGTGGGCACGAGTTACTAAAGCGTGGGCACGAGTTACTAAAGCGTGGGCACGAGTTACTAAAGCGTATGCACGAGTTACTAAAATGTGGGCACGAGTTACTAAAGCGTGGGCACGAGTTACTAAAGCGTGGGCACGAGTTACTAAAGCGTGGGCACGAGTTACTAAAGCGTGGGCACGAGTTACTAAAGCATGGGCACGAGTTACTAAAGCGTGGGCACGAGTTACTAAAGCGTATGCACGAGTTACTAAAGCGTGGGCATGAGTTACTAAAGCGTGGGCACGAGTTACTAAAGCGTGGGCACGAGTTACTAAAGCGTGC
>OMLI01099778.1:0-10214 GCA_900302605.1 Rondeletia loricata
CGACTCCTCTGGCTGACGAGCTGACTGCAGGGCGTCCCGTCCTGAACCACCTGCGTTCGCTGAAGAGGAGGGTGATCAGGGAAGACTTGGTGAGACTGATATGATATGATACTCTATTGAGTATTGCTTGCCTCCCTCCACATGGAGTAGGGTTGGGAAATTATCATATTTGATCAGTGTTGATTTTTTAACGATTCCCTTATCGGATCCTTTATTTATTTTGCCTTTGTAGACCTTTATAGCATCCCAAAGTCTAATTCTGTAACTGAATTGCAATGACAAATTTCTGTGTGAACCGACAATTAAATGCCATCTTGTCTTATCTAACCTGGCTGCGCCTCTGAGCTGGGAATGTAGGAGGAGGAGGGCACCATGCTGGGCGTGGCTGGTAGGTAGCTGGTTGAAGGGAGGGCGCTCTCATTGTTCAACGCCCCCAGTTTCTGAAACACAAAACGTGCCGGTGAGCATGTTTGTGAGATACTGTGTGTATGTGTTAGAGAGAGAGAGATAGAGAGAGAGAAAGATGGAGGTGAGTGAGTGAGGAAAGAAAAGACAGACTTAATTGTGAAGGAAAGAAAGAAGAAAGTGTGTGTGAGTGTGACATAGAGACACAGAGAAAACGAAAGACAGACACAAACACAGTTAAGTACCTGTGCAGAGACGAGGCCAGCAGCGTAGTCGGGTGTGGCGTTCTCCACCACAGCTTCTTCTTTGGCTGCTTTCTCTCCGGCCTCCGTTTCTAAAGCAGAGGAGGCACCATCTAAGCCTCAATATAACCACACATTTTATTTACGAGTCACTCAACTAAAAGTAAGGGAGAAAAGCTAACTTAGTTTTAAAATCTTTATTTGGTAGACTGATGGAGGACTGGAAAGCGTGAGAAAGAGACACAGATAGAAAGGCACAAAAAAAAGAAGAGATAATAAAAAAGAATTACCCAAAGTCTTTCTTCTCCTCTTAGCCTCTCTGCCAGCTCCGACCATGTCTAGCTCTGAGATGTCCAACAACTGAAAAGCGAACAACAAATTATTATTTAATTTTTTTGGAAAATCTAAGTTTAGATTAGTCTTTGCACAGTGACAAAAGAGGTGAAGTGATAAACGGTAATTATTAAACAAAACAAACAAACAAACAAACGATTCAAGATCGTGTGGGTGAGATAAAAAAAAAAAACCAAAGGAAATTATGAGAAAACATCTAACCTCAAAAACAAAACAAAAAAACAAGCAGAAACTAAATGACAACAAAACACAACTAGACACATCCGTATAACAGCAACAAAATGCACGTGTGATGAGGGTAAGGGACGTGAAATAAACTAAAATAACCTTGGTGTGGAAAATGAAATATAATACAGTTTGCCGACAACGGTTTTGTAAATCCCAGATTACCTTGACCCCCCTCTCCTTGCGCAGGGGCGTCCGTGCGGGGGGAATAGGTGTGCGGTTACTGGGAGGGCTGAACATACTGGGGGTGGTGGGGCTGCGGAACGGGGCCTTGGGAATCCCCTTGAGGGGTGCTACGATGGAAACATTAATACACGTCTCAGCAACAGAAATGGACATCAGTGGTTAAAAGAGTTTCTTGACCTAAACAAAAGTGATACCGTTTAAAGGATAGGTTGGCAAAAAAAACTGGGCACAAAAAAGCAACTTTGGTGTGTGTGTGTGTGTGTGTTAAACTCACTAGTGGTGTCAATCTTTTTAACCAAGCCTCTCCCTTTGGCGTGAAAAGGCACTCCTGCTGTCTTTTTCAGCTGTTGGGCTGTCTCTGTGGCTAGAATGGGAACAGCACAATAGGGAATCAAGCATAACAGTTGTACAATTTCGTACATTTTAAATTGGACATTACAAGCCATAAGGTAATCCAACCGCTTCTCTGGCAAAATTTAAAAAAGTGAACAAACATACAAATAAATTAATAAATACACTTTATTTTTCTTTGACCTTCTATAGAGTTGTCACAAATATGTAACCAAGTCAAATATGCCAACAACCAGCTAAAACAATATGCCAACTTCCCCCGTACATGCAAATATTGGCAAAGGGTGAGAAGTCAGTCCCCATCGCTCCTGTTGGGTGTGTGTACTAGATGGAGGGTAAAACAACTTACATTTCTGTAGCAGCTCTGCCCTGAGGGTGGCACTCTTAGGCTTCCTCTTAAGCTGGAAGTGTTTGATAGGGGGTGTAAGGGGTCCCACCAGGGTGGTCAGGGCACTCTTGTTCAGGTACTGACACTCCAGCGGCAGCATGGCAGACGCCTCACACTCGCCCACTGGGGAGGAGAAGATGGGAAGAGATGGGACGCAGGCTAGGACATTACCACAAGCCAAAACATGGTACAAGTTCAAGTTCATTTATTTATATAGCCCTTTATCACAAAGCATGTCTCAAAGGACTTTACAGAAAATGAGTCAAACTAGATCTACCTAAGCAACAATCAAGAGTTACAAAACACATCTGCAGGTGTTTGTGGATATGCAGTAGGACAAACGCACACACAGTTCCTATCACAACAAGCAATCTCTTACCAACTAGTAGCAAACTGTAGTGTAACTATCTGTCCTATTACATATTACACTGCTCCAGGGGTAGACGGATATAAAAATTTGCACTGGCCACTCGGGCCACCAAGCCAATGAATCTTGTGGCCAAAAGTTATTATTTGTGGCCAAAATTCTAGAATCCTGTTTGTGTTTCATAAAGTATTACGTATATACATAGTATTTTTAATTGACGGGCATGTTTCACACACAAAAAACAGTCATGCATTGCTTAGAAAATTTTTATAAGAACATTAAATTAAATTGCACCCAGGGAACTGTAATAATTCATGGAAGCCACTAGCCCATTGAATTCTACTGGAGAGTATTGAAGCTGAAAAATTGCCATTTTTAACTGTTTGCTCATGGACACATTGCAGGATTATGGGAAACAATAAATTGCGAGAACGGGTATTATTTACATTTCCTGGCTTTTATTTTGACGGCTAAACGCTTTAACCGGAACTCTTATTTTATGTACTTGAGGTTGCTTAACGAATGTAATCGAAGCAGATCAGCGTGCTCCTCCTGAGTTATGTATACAAACTTAACAAACTAATGACAATTCCATCTATATTAGTCAAAGACTCTAGTATCTGCCAGTGTGTCAAACAAAGATTAAAATAAAACTGGATGAAATTAAACAGCTGTGTCATGTTGACCTTCTGTGACTTCTACAGCCACACATTAACTTCTCTGCTCTGTTTTATCTAGATAGTTAGATTATAGAGCTTTGCGGCTCCCTGGCTCCCTTGCCCAACCCACCATTAACATGACTGCACTGTTGATCTGCAATTCATAACGTTGACTGAAAATCTGATTCATAACTTCAGATGGGGAAGGCAAGAGTGCGGCAGGGGTGGTGGGCTATACAGACCGCATTCACAGAGAATGCATAGATGCATGCTAGCGTTCAATAAATTTTCTGATATTGTGGTTGAATTCATTTGGATGTTTTTAATCTACCATCCCAGAACCGTCCCAGAGTCTTTTGTGAACCGTCCCAGACGCGTATTTTCCCCAGGCTGACGGGACACCCTTAGTTTCGAGCCCTGAGTAACTCAGAGGCAAGTGGCCACTCGGGACACTGGCTCTGCATTTTCAGTGGCCAAAACATAAAATCTTGTGGCCAGGGCCATCGGGCAATAGGTTATGTCGACCCCTGCAATGCTCTAATGAGTGCTTTTTGTTTGCTTTTCTGGATGTTAATGGTTAATGGAGTTTCATGCCAACAACATCATCCATTAACAATATGGCAACAAAGAATCTAATCTACTAAAATGCATTGAGCCTGTCTCATACAAGATTCCCATTAACACTTCCTCTTAAGAAAATCAAGAAAACATGTATAACAACTGTTCTTCATGTCATCTGCGTGAGACCACCACATGTGACATTTAGCAATCAAGTGGCTTTAATGGCAGGGCCAGTGAATTTGGAAAGTTACTACTATATGTATACCCGGAGAGCCAGTGGAAAAGTTTGCTCATTGTCAACCCCTGATATAGCCCTTTATCACAAGCATGTCTCAAAGGACTTTACAGAGAATGAGCCTAACTACCGGTAGATCTGACTGAATCAATTGCAGAACAGAATGATGTAAGACAAACACAGGGAAGCAGAACAAAGCACAAGACACACAATAGCTAATTTTAGCAAGACATAGCAAGCCTACCTATTCTACATAGCCTAACCTACCCGGCACCACCAACCCTCAATCATTGATAGCATGTTGTTATGGCCTAGATTACTTTCAAGCATGGAGCATCTTAGGGTTCTGCATGATTAGCAAAGGCTCGTGTGCAGAGCAAATTACATGTAAACCATATGATAAAAAAGCTGGTTGAGAAGGTCATTTGAACAATTATCTACAACCTCTGAGTTTTATTGGCCGTCAGTCAACCTGACTGTCTGTTCTCTGTAAGCTCCCCAAGCATGTCTCATATATTGGGGTAATAACCAGTGATGGTGACGAGGATGGGAAACTCCCACCTTCCACCAGCTAAAATATGCCAGGTTTGTCTACTCTATGAGCCACTTTGGCAGGTAACCAACATCATTTCGAAGTCCTATTCTATCTAAAAGTCGTTTAAGTCCCAAAATCAGCCAGCCAGTGTAGCCCATCCTGGTAATAACTATCAGCAAGTGATATCATTTATAGACTGCTTATACTGTATTCACATTGTCTAAATACAAATGTATATATGCATAAATTAGATACAATTGAAACCCTTCAAATACCCACCCACCCAGTGTAGCAATTCCCACCTTGCAACCTTAAACAAGCTGATCTAGAGAGATGTTGAAAGTTCCTTGTATTCCTAGTTTCCCCACCAGGACCAGCATATTTTTGGCTGCTATGAGACCGAGTATCTGTACTGTTTTTTCCCAGGATGCAAAGTTCACTGCACACAAACATTACATACCAAATAGCCTGACATCATTGGCTGATAAACTGCTGTGTAGACGTGGGGTAATTTTGGTTTGGAGATCCAAGTTCACTTCTGGGCCAATTCAAAGATCAACTGCAGTTTAAGAATGGCTCTTATTTGGATATTTAAAGTCATAATATGTGGACAATTGTGCTATAATTGGAACTGAAAACGTTTTGTTGGGGCGGCCGGCTGAGTAATATGGCAAGATGATGAATCTTCATTATATTGAAAATGTTCAAGCTGTTGGGGCAATTTTCCAGTGGCAGTTGTGGAGGGATCACCACAACTAATTTTATATAAAGGAAACAATGACACATTCCCTACCTTTCTCCCGGAGCTCCCCTAGAATGTCCTGTACATTTGGATTCTGCTCCTCCAAGTCCAGATTGAGGGAGCCCGTCTCTGGGAAGGACTTAAGGATGTCGGCAACCATCAGCACCCAGGGCTCAGAATCCACCGTGGCCAACTGGATGATCTCCGACAGGGCCTCCTTCATCTGGCAACAAAGGGGGCTGGTCCAGCAATTTGTACTAACAAAGGATGAAAGCCTAACACTGCCTGAAAAGTCGATGATCTTTTCAAATGTTATTACAAATACCCGAGTCTCTACACACTACTTAATATTGAACATGTAGCTCGAGATCCATCAGGGGATAAGAAGCTACCCTGATTTATACATTGATTGGTCACCAAAAGTACCATGACGTTAGAAGAACTTTGGGAGACGTTAATCTGCAACTGGAGGTGTTGCAGGATAAGAGGGTGTCAATACTTTAAACACGGTGCATGCAGCTTGTTTAAGTCTGAATATGTAAGAAATACTGATGAAAGGCATCGATGCACTCGTGAGGGTCTCACGTTTCAGGTGACTAACCACGTTACATGTCGGACCAGATGCCAAGGTACTGCTGAGATGGTAACGCCTTCTACAGTGGCAGGCTTGTGCCACCATAATGTCTGCGCCAGAAACGACTGCTACTGTTACTCGTTGTAGCTGGCAAACCACTGCGGACAAAATGCAATTGTCGTCAAACTAACTAACGTCAAATGGTATAATGTTATCATCAGAAGCGCGTGGTAAAAACGTCACTTCAGAGTCAATCTCAGAAACCATAACAACATACGCCCGCTGCTCCTAACAGTCGTTAGCTGACGACATTAGCCGTCGTCGATACCTGAAGCTAGCTAACCTAACTGGACAGTTTACTGGGACGGTGGTTGGTGGGCTTTATTTTCAGCCTAGTAAACATCAGCAGGTACAGCTTGTTTGGTTTAAGAGCCACTGAGCCGGGGTCGAGCTGTTCTCAGCTCGGTACCCAGCGCTACACGCGAGGCTAAGCTACTCGGTTAGCACGAGAACGTTACGTTAGCTAGTAGTGGTCGCGCTCCAGCGCCAGTCATAGTAACCCACCTCATCAACAGTCCGCCGAGGGAGATGCAACATCCCGAGCAGGAGTTTCAGCTTCACCGGAGGCGATAAACTCGAAAAACACAGCCGTATGTTGTCGATTACTGACACGGTGAGGAGAGAAGCAATACTGGAAGGGGCCCAAAGTTCGTCGGTAGATCCGAGTTTATTATGAAGCCACAGGCCGGTGTCGCTATCCTTCATCGACGCCATCTTGGAAAAAGAAGTGTTTTGAGTTCGGGCATTTTAACAGGCTACCTAAGAAAACATCATTCGGGACCCCACCCACACTGATAGAGGGGGGTGGAGCGTTAATATTAACGGTGTTGGACGTCTCAAAATGATACATTGAGCTAGACACTGCTAGGCTATAAGTTTAGTCTTTGAGAATTTCTGAACTTTGACAGCCTAACATATTATATGACAAGAATAACAAATATATTCTGACTAGGGCTCCCTTTTTTTTAATTGGAGAAGAACACAAGCATCTACCTACAAAAGATACAACAAAACAGGAACATACATAGGGGTTATAGGTCAAATACATTTGACAGTACCAGTAAATATGTTTTGCTTTTTTGTTCTTTAGTCCTTTGATAACTATTTTTAAAAAATCAATAAAGAAGGCAGAAAAGCTGGGATTAGTGGCATCCGTCCATGTCATTTTGTGTATATGATATGTTCCATACAAAAAGCTTGGCAATATAGCCTATATGATATGTTTTCCCACGTTGTTATTCTTAAAATAAAGCAAAACATCTGCTATGAATGAATGCATTTATTTGATAATTAATAACACATATAAATACTGCTTAACAGTCATTACATACATTAAAAACTATCGAGGATATAAACACAATAAAGCCAAGACGGCTTATTTCCATTGTGGTCCTCCACACTCGACAAAAAAATACAAGATACAAGCATGCGATATGACAGTACAAGCAACAAGTTATGCAATACATACAATGCACACATACATACATACAAAGCAGCAGACAGCAGGATTGTGTTAAATGCGCTCTTAATTATTTAATTAATGTAAAAAATATACATACATATAAGCAGCCATCTTTTCAATGCCACTTTAAAATTAGATTCTGATGCAATTAACTTAAGTTCTGTGGGAAGTCTGTGCCATTGAACTGCTGCTGCATACTGAAATGTGTTTTTGCCCATCGAACTCTTAAATCGAAATAATATAAAAATCTGTTGAACTGCCTCTTGTAAAATAATTATGAGCACTTCTGATCAATAGGAAGTAGTTTTGTAAATAATATCTGTAATAACACATTCATTTGAGTTTAGAGGTGAGAGATATATACATTTCCTTCCAAAAGATGTTTGTGCAGGTACATTCATAAAAAAGATGTAGAATGGTCTTACAAAAGACACAATTATAATACATTTTTAGTTGAAATCTCTCTAATATGCGTTTACATGGGTAAATTCTGGGAACAATTTTAAATGACACTTCTTTTATTTTGTTATTTATACAATATAAAGTATGATTCTTCCATATGTTCTTTCAATTATAATCAGGGTACAATGAGAGCCAAAATAATTTGCATGGTGATAAACATGTCTTACAAAAACTCATTTCCCTGCCTTCAGGAACACTGATATGAATCAAAATGAACGTTAATAAGATAGTAGACATCCATGTATAGTAGACCCGCTTCCAATTGTCTGGTATATTGTCTGTTTGAGATATTTTTGGCAGCCCTGTATATATCTATGTGTGTATATATATATATATAGGGACATATTGCAATAGCAATAGCAATTGTATTTTAATGTCCTACATATTCCCTAAAAGTATTCTTTATTTTCACCTTTGTGCTTTGTGTTACTCAAAAAACCTTGACACGCATGTTCGTCAAGGGTTTTATTTTGAACGTTATGGCCGGAAGTCTTGACACTGGTCCCCATAGAAAAGTGCACATGAGCCTAATACGCATGCGCGCTCCCTTCTACATAATACAATTCATTCAACGCTGCTCTGGTTTTCTGTCAAATATCATCGATTGTGAGTACAATATGTGACAATTCTTTATCCCTGTGGACTATATTTTTAAGAGAGTGTGTAAATAAACGCGTACAGCAGAGAATAGGGCACATTTCAAAACAAAGCCTATAAGGTTTTGTGATTTCATTGACTGACGGTCGCATAGGATATTAGGCTATCCGTTTAAAACACATTTTTTATTGTATCTATGTAAACCACAGGCCTACTAATTTTATTCTGCATATTCCAGGTAATTGATCGCATTGGACATTTGCATCGCCAAAATTCGCCATGGCATCAAGTGGATATGTGCAGGCAGCGGCGCTTCTTCTGGCGGTGCAGCTCCTCTGCCTCGGTGCAGCTGATGCTGAGCAGGACACTGGGACTGTCATCCCTGCCGAAAGTAGGTGGATTTGGCTTCTTCTTTTTTTAATTCGGGTTTTTACGTTTTAGATTAAATTCGGTGCTATATTTGTGCTTGATTATGCTGCCTCAGTGATGCAGATCCCCACTTTGTTGAGGTTTCTCACTGGAAATTGTAGGTCATCCTATATGGAATATCTATCAAAACATGATACTGGGCCTGCTCTTCTTCCTCTGCGCTAGGGTTTGACCCATATGGGGTTTTGAAGGCCAATAACAATAGTTTTGCACTGAAGCATCGATAACCGATATTGTGTGCCACTTCAGTATATTTCAATTTGACATATTAATCTCTATTTCTGAACTCCACCTGCCTCTTTTTTCAGGCCGCCCTTGTGTGGATTGTCATGCATTTGAGTTTATGCAGAGGGCACTGCAAGATTTAAAGAAGACTGCTTTCAACCTGGATGCCAGGGTAAGTGAGATCCCTCTCTCATGGTTGGATTTGAGCCTCATCTTGTGCCACTTTAGTTCTGTAGTGTTGGTGCACTTCAACAGCATCAAGATCAGCCTTCTTTATTCCTGTATTATTCAGTTTCCACGATTTTGTTCTCAAATATACTGTGGCTCAGGATTAGAATAATGTTCTTCATGATGTTTTGTAGCAAGAGAAAGGGGTTCACACAAAATAAAACATCTTTGATCATATATGTATATAAATACAGGAAAATTCAAAATCCGATAATAGGGCCCCTTTACTATCAAATTATTTTCATTATTTCACTTCATTACACTTTCTGTGAGGTTCTGTTGTCCCTGTAGCATGTACGTCAGTATGTGTTGTTCCTATATAAGTCGTCAATATTCCTGTAAATTGATTATACCGACTCTGATTCTGATGGTATATGATCTTTTTATGATCTGTAAGCAACATTTCTCTGTGTTTTCTCTGTCCCTTTCCTCTTCTAGACAGAGACGCTGGTGCTGAGGGCAGAGAGGAGGGCTCTGTGCGACTGTATGCCCACCAGCTCACTGCGCTGAACTCTTTGTGTTGTGTGTACATTATTGTATTTCACAGCCACTGCTACATCTGAGGACACTTCCACTTATCATCACACCCAGACACACAGAGAATGACCCTGTTCCAAACCTTCCTCCATGTACAGTATGATATTTATTTTGATTTATTTAGGCAACAGGCACTTTATTTTATTTTCTCTCGTATCGCCATTGATACGAGCTTTGATTTGAAATTATGCATTTTTTGTCATGGGTCTCATATGAGGCATATTTGTACTCTGTAGTGTTTGACTGTATAATGTATATGTATAGAATGCATCTGTCAATTTATTTCTTGAATGTGTTGAAAGAGATGAATGTTTATGACTATTATACACATCAAACTGTAGCATCACACGTCGAATACAATGTCATTTCTGAAACTGCTCAAACAATTTT
>OMLI01099783.1:0-10763 GCA_900302605.1 Rondeletia loricata
CTCTCTCCCTCTCTCTCTCCCTCTCTCTCTCTCTCTCTCTCTCTCTCTCTCTCTCTCTAGTGAATAATGAATGAGCAGTGGAAGCAGAGAGCTGTTCTCTCTCTCTGGGTGACACACAATCAACCATTCAGACCGAGGGTCAAACCACCCACATACACACATCCCTTACCATGACGGGAAACACTAGCATGTTTTGTGTGTGTGTATGTGTGTGTGTGTGTGTTTCTATGCATAGTGTCTTCATTGTTTCTTTGCTTAGATCTCCATACCTGTTCACTCATGCTCCACATCCCATGACAAATGGTTGCACTTGCTGTGTGTGTATGTTCATAATCTGTAAATGAACACTGATGGATGTGTCCTACACATCCTTGATAATAACCTTTAACACGGCATATCTGACATCCTCCTTGGTGCTTTACATATCCACATGCACACACGCACACACACACACACATACACACTGGGCCAACGTGTGTGTGTGTGTGTGTGTGTGTGTGTGTGTGTGTGTGTGTGTGTGTGTGTGTGTGTGTGTGTGTGTGTGTGTGTGTTGGTGTGGGGTGCATACAGTGGGAGCCACATGGTAGAGTGTGGATTAACAGGGATTAGAATGGAACCGCTGAGTCCAGACCAGCCTTTCCCTGCTCTCCATCAAACTGTGTGTGGGTGTGTGTGTGTGCCTATTCACTTTCCCTCAGTTTTTCCTCCTTCAGGCAAACAAAACTGCATACGTGTTATTTTGTGTGTGTGCTTGCAGTATGTATGTATGGTGTGTGTCTGTGTGTCCATCAGCAAGGTCTTAGATTCCTCAGTGGGTCGATGCAGGGTGGGCTGAGGGCCCGGTGAGCATCAAGCTGCTCTATTTTAAGCTGTATGTCTGAGAACCTGATAGATTGGTAGGGTTGGCTGGGGTCTCAGGATGCCTTTCTCTTCGTCTGATCTCAGCCAAGCAAAGCACCAAGCGCTGTGTAAATGTTACACAGGGTTCCCAATGGTCATGGAATTTTAGGAATATCATGGAATTTTGAGCAGTGTATTCCAGACAGGGAAAGTCTGGGAGACAAAGGGACTATCAGGGAACTTTACAAATGGGTCACTTTACAACTTGTTTCACACATTCATTGCATTAGATGGCTGTTTTTTTAATTTTATGAGCTGAAAATCAACATTAACCAGCCAGGAAGGAATACAATTTTTATGTCATGAAAGCGGTCCGACTTAGTTATGGAAAGTCATGGAATATTACATCAGGGCCATGGTAGGCCTTCTATAAAAAGGTCAGACAGTACATTTTATTTTATTTTGATTACTCTTTTGATTTCCAAAGGAGGAATTTGTCTTTTTTGCTTGCCCCCCTTCACCGGGAGGTCAGGACGCAGGGTCATCTACAGAAAAGCCCCTGGAGCTGGTAGGGATATGGGGTTCTATTTTCATCAATCAATGGCTCACGGCACGAAGCACAGTAAAAGGTGCAAGTGCACAGGGCGGGGCGACTGATTTTTGGTAATTATGTGACCAGAGGTGCGTGGCGCACCTACAGCGCAGGAGGAATACATTATCAGAAGGTGTGGCCCTGGCGGCCCTGGCTTCAATCATGGCCAATAAAATCACCTCTTTTCCTTCCCTTCAACAGCAGTCCACTCTGTGCCTAGCCTGGTAAGACCAGCCCCCTCTGTAGCGAGGAATGAGACTGGTGGCACCAGGCTTCTCTGTGCCATGGCGCTCTGGCAATTTGGTGATGGAAGAGAACAATACGGAGCAGTTCCGCCACAAAAGCTTCTACCAAGAGGAAACTAATGTCCTTGTGCGGGAGGTTCAGAATCGCCACAAGCTAATATACAGCACCTTAAATAAGGTGCAGAGGGTAGATTATGTTAAATTAGATTGGGAGGAGGTAACACATTTGGTTAACATGTGTTGCTCTGGTCGTAGGCGAACTGTTGCCCAGTGTAGGAAACAGTTCAATGATATTAGGCGAATAGCCAAACAGAACCACAGGGACAGTTTGGCTACAGGAGAGGGGCAGCCACCAGCCAGTCCTTGACATCTGTAGAGGATGCAGCCGCCTCCACAATCCCCACTCTGTCTGTCATGGCGCATACTGACAGTTCTTCTGTTGGGTGACAATCATTCACACTACAGCCATGTGTTTTTGTTTTGTTATGTTTTTGCCTTCATTAGATAGTTCAAAGTAGAGATAGACAGGAAAGACTGGGAGAGAGAGGGTGGCATGACTTGCGACAAAGGTCCCGGACTGGATTCAAACCAAAGACGTCACGCCTTAGACCACTGAGCCACCAGGATGCCCCAGCCAGGCAGCCACATGTGTTTATAGTTAGAATGAAAACTGTTGTATATTATTTTTCCTTCTTGAGGGATTTATATCAAATTAGCCAACATATCATCCACAAAAAAGGGTTGGTAAGCTTTTGAATAGGATCTGTTCATGCGTGCAAAGCTTAGTAAGCCACGAATATAGCATAGAACAGGCCACGCTTTGCGCCGTGCACCGTCCCCATAATCCATGACACTAAAATTGCACTGCGCTGCTTGATCGTTATGGACACAACCCCTACTGCGCCTCTCCTCCCACTTAGGTGCAGTCAAGTTCATGGCGGGTCACCAAAATATCAAGCGGGTGCAAGCCAGAAAAAAAACCTGTGTGCACCTGACGAAAATACCCACCCCACCATCCGCCATGCAGCATCACAAAAACAGAGCCCTTAATATCTTGCTCAAGGACTCGGCAGGGCAGGTGCTTGTCAACACGGGTGTGTGTGCTTCAACCTGGGCCTTCCAGTTGAAGTACGGTCTCTCTACTCACTACACCACCCTGCTGTTAAGAAAATTGTGGATGGAAAAAACATCCTCAATTGAATAAATCTCTATGTGGACAAATCCAGTAATGGGTTGACAGTTTGACAGGGGGGCGCTGTACTGCAGTTGCAGGTTTGATGTTTAAGGGTCTTAGGATGCTGTTTGTACTTCTGATACCTATGAATAATATTGCTTGGTCAGCTTTCAAACAAACCACAGACTCCTTGCATTGGCGTCTGTGTGTCTGTATGTGCTTCCTGTATCCCTGACTGAAACCCATACCGGACTGTGTGTGATATCTGCCTTGTTTGAACATTGGACTTGTGCTGTGATGAACTCATTTCTGTGGACATGCCAGAGTATCTAAAAATATCCTATATTTAGGATCCTTCATTGTCACTTGTGTTTAACTTGTGGACCTAAATAAATAATTGAAATGTGAGATAGAGAGAGAGAGGTCAGCCTTGACGCAGTAAGATAAGATGAAACTATGAATTCCCGTCAGGAAATTGGGTCATTGTAGCAGCAAATATAATAGGATACAGCAGTGAAAAAAGGAAAATTAGAATATACACACAAAAACAGAATATAAAATAAGCTTTGAAAACAATAAAAGCAATAAATATAGAATATAAACAATTGGTTGTAGAAACATACAGTGGCTATATATATATTGGACTTTTTCATATTTTATTGTTTTACAACGTGGAATCACAGTGGATTTAATTAGGCTTTTTTGGCACTGATCAACAGAAAAATACTACAAATTGATCTAAATTAATTACAAATATAAAACAGAACATAATAGATTTCATAAGTATTCAGCCCCTTTGCTATGACACACCTAAATCAGCCCTGGTGCAACCAATTGTGTAAAAGTCACATTAGTTGAATGGAGATCACCTGTGTGCACTTAAGGTGTTTCAAATGATTTTAGGTTAAATACACCTGTATCTGGGAGGTCCCACAGTTGGTCAGTACATTTCCTAACAAAAACTACACCATGAAGACAAAGGAACATTCCAAGCAAATCCGAGATAATGTTATTGAGAAGCACCAATCAGGGGAAAGGATTTAAGAACATTTCCAAGGCACTGAATATCCCTCAGAGCACAGTGAAGTCCATTATAAAGAAATGGAAAGAATATGGCACAACTCCGTCCTAAATATATACTGTAGATTTACTTACAGTTGTTACTTACAGTTTCTTGCAGTTGTTACTAACAATCTTGATTGCTTACTTAAATATGAATGACTAAATATGAAATATTTAAAAAATAAAATATAGATATTCTTATAGAAATAGTATGTATAAGAATAGTATAGAAAAAGTATCATTAGTAACATTATACAAAAATCTGTAGGCACTCCAAACAGGCTCCTCTGAGGCTGGGATTAGGATGAAACCATTATATTTTAATGTGCACACATAAACACACACAAGTGAAGGTCACCTCCACACATCTCTTCTCCCACTCCTTCATTACAGCCTCAAAGGAGCATGATGGGAATGGCTACAGATATATACTGCTTCAATGCTGACCTTTCTCTCTTGTTCTCACCGTGTGCCGTTAGAGTTAGATTAGTTTATTTAGGTTTCCTCAGTGAAACATAATTTATCTGTACAAAATGCAATGTTAAAAAGGGAAAGACCCACTTACGTAGAGTAATGAGACACTGTTTCCAGGCAGATGCTACAGGATATTCTACACAAAACTATCAATAACCACACACTCCAGCTGGCTTACAGTGTGTGTTTTCCCAATCTAGAACTTCCAGGCCCTCCCAAGACAGCCAGTTCAAATCACTAAGAAGCAATACATCCAAGGTAAGGCACACACACCACACCACACACACACACATACAAGAGGATGAGACAGTGATAAATGTGTGTGTGTGTGTGTGTGTGTATGTGTGTGTGTGTGTGTGTGTGTGTGTGTGTGTGTGCGTATGCGTGTGTGCGTGTGCGCGCGCGCCCGGCCTGCTCCAATTGGGTTTCAGAACTGTCTGTCAACTCATCAAGCCAATAGGCGAGACTTTAATCTTTCAAACGAGCCACCATTGAACGCATTCAGCTTTCTACACACGTTTTTAGGGATGTGCGTAACGAGATGCCAGTCTTTACAGTGCAAGCCCTTCAGAGCGCATGATGCACCGACTGCAGCCTACTGTAGCTTACAGTGTAGCATTAGCGCAGCTTCGACTTAAAATATCAAAATCACATCTTAATTTTTTTTTCTTGCCAATGTTGGCCAAATACCTTCATTTTGTAAAAACTGTAAAAAATAAATCATATTGACACGTTTCTGGAACATTGTAATTTTCTGCACTATTTGGCACAGTTTGGCACATTTTGGTAACCAAAAGGGGCTCACATGAAAAAAAAACACTGTAGAATTGGCATGGTTTGGGATATTGACACCACATTTTTACCAAAGGTAGTCAGGACATTCAGAAACCATAAACAAGAGTTATTTCCTCCCTAGCTGTTGTAGCTCATCAGGAAACAAATCTAAAACTTGATTTTAGTTGTCCATTATTTTATTTTTTTGCATTTTATGTACATTAGTAGTTGAAAATAAGTATCACATACTGGATTTCTGACTGCTTGGTCAATATGGTGCACTTGTCTACTTTAAAAAAAGCTTTGAACCATAATTGTACCATTTCTAGTTTTTTAGATAAAAAGCTTTTTAACACTAGTGTAAAATAAGCACGAATTGGCCCTTTTTGCCCTTGACAGCAAGAGGTTAATGTTGGTAGATCAGTGTCTGGGTTTCAGTGTATCATGCACTGCTGGTATCGCTCAAGACCATGGCTGGAGTATTCTGTAAAGCTATATGCATGGTAGGAAGTTATTGGCAAGCATGATAAAGTCTTCTAACTTTCTAATTTCCGCTCATTCTTTATCAAAACTGTAGTTTCCAGTATCCATTTAAGATTACGTCATAGATATTGTGAAATAATTAGAAATTAATAAAGAGATGCGGTGGAGGCAGGTTTAAATAAAACGAGATAAAACAGGAAAGCTGTATGTAAACAGGGAATAAGACATTTCAGTGACTATATGGTTATTGCATGCTATTTTAAAAAAAGAAAAAAGTTGCCCAACCAGCATTTACTTCTGTCACTCCAATCAATAGCAGTCTGATTCCTCAAAACACTGAGATGAATAATAACTGTGATCACCGTATCTGGCAAAATAATCTGGGTATTCATTTTAACCATGACATGAGGGTGAATTCTAATTCTAATCTGCTGTCTGTAAGACGAATTGCTCTGCAAAGATATTAAAGTTCCACTCTACTCTTGAGTAGAGCCATGACCTAGTTTGAGTTTGGCTGTAATAACTATGTAACATCACCAATAGACCTTTGGGTACAGTGTCCATAGGTGGTGCAGTGGTTGACCCTCATCTCTGGAAACACATATACCCCTGCCAGCCCTGAGGTTGAATCCCACCAAAACCATCTCTCCTGTGTCTCCCATGTTCTGTGACCCACTGAGCCTCCCTGCAGTCTCAAAAAACTAAAGATTGCTGCCCCTCTCTCCTTTTAGACTAGGTAGACTTGTTTACCTAGTCTTAACCCTGGCTGCACATAGCCATCATTTGGTAAAAAACCGCCACAGCGACACCTTTGGGGAAAACAGCCTGACTCTTCATTTGCAACAGTCGCTTGAGAGCTCCACAGCAATTACATTGTGGGCCAAAGTAATGCTATTGGACTAAGATGAGTCCCCTGCTGTAATCTCTGTTTCGATGGATGTCCCTCCCGTCCGTCCGTCCATCCATCCATCCATGAGGTCTTGGGCTCGCACCTGTCACCACCCAGACACCACATGTATGTGAATGTAACTTCAGTTTAGGGTTGGTAGAATGGTGGTGGTTAGTGAGGTCGTCCCTCATCAGGAGGGCCTGGGTACAATCCCCTGTGTGGCCTTTTCCAGGGGTGCCGCACTAGCTGGCTGACAGTGCATCCCAACCAGAGGCCAACACAATTTCTCCATTGGGGCATGAATATAGTATATCAAAACAAATCCATCCATCTTGTGGCATGACCAGGCCACATTGACTCTGCTGTCAGTCAACTGGGAGACATGGCCAGTGGAGATGTGCCGCACTCTTTTTTTACAGCTCTATTTCTGTCCCACGCTCTCTCACTCTGTCGTTATACTGTCCTCTCTCTCTCTCTCTGTGAGTGATTCATAGGTGCTAGCATCAGCACCTCTCTGCTCCTCACTCACTCAAATTCCCAAAGGTCCTCGTCATCAAATCCTTCTCTTTCTCCCTGCTTCCATCGCTCATACATCCCTTCTTTTCCTCTATCAGCATCCCTCCTTCTCCCTGTGTCATCCCTCTATCAGTCATCTCCTTGCCTCTTAAGGTGAGAGGTGGAGGCCCTAATCACATCTGATTAGGTGTGTGTGTGTGTGTGTGTGTGTGTGTGTGTGTGTGTGTGTGTGTGTGTGTGTGTGTGTGTGTGTGTGTGTGTGTGTGTGTGTGGATGTGAGTGTGTGCGAGAGCAAGAGAGGTCACAATTTCAGTGTCAGCATGTGTATGTTTGTGTGTGTCTGTGTGTGCATATGCATGTACTGCGTTTGCTGTAGTGGTATTTTCATCATGCTGACGTGAGTGGTGGTACTGTTCGTTGTGGTTGAGGCCATCATTTTTCTCTTTCCCGGGTCAGCACTTCAGTCCATCTCCTCATAGCAGAGAATGAATGTGCTGTGATTGTCTGACCCTGACTGGATCCTGATTTGCCTCTGAATGGGGCGTTGCTGCCTCAAAACTTAACTCCTCATTAAGTCAGATGTCAGCTCTCTTTATTGCTCCTCTCAATCCCCAGCCACTCGCTCTCTCTCTGTTTCTTTCTCTGTCTCCCTTATCGCTGTCTCTGTCAAGCACACACCCCACACAAACACACAGAATATTAATAGTAAACCATCTTGTTATATATCTGATAAGTCAATTTCCTTTGAGATGTGCTGTGTAAGATGTCCATATGTTACCTGCTCAGATGCTCTACTTATTTATGGCAGGACCGTTTAATTTAAATTCTGGCTGGCATGGCTCCTAACCAGCACGCCTAACAACAGAATTGAGAGGAGACAGGGCTCAACACATTTTACACATGACGACAGTTACATGTCGGTGTTTATATGGCTTACAGTGTATTGTAACACAAGGCAAACAAGTTGCTATTATTTGTGAAACACATTTAGATTTTCAGATTAACCTAGAATAGCCATGAATTTAAACCTTTTAACTGTGTAACTTTTATATCATCCCATCATTGTGATATAGTAATAAGGTTTGATATATATGTGTACCAACAGAATGACAACAGAAAACAAGGCTTTTCATGGAATTACAATAATTGTTTTGAATGTTGATTAGAACTGAAACCGTATGGTAAGATGTTTTCATCACTTGGATTGTAAGTTTTATATTTATATTATATATTTCTTTGTGTGTTAAGGCCAAGGAAACATTCAAAAGATTAGCAATAGATTGCATAGTTGAATAAAAAATGTCCCCTCAAAATAAAAGTTTTTTTTTACCTGACAGAATACTCTGAATCTAAGTACATAGGTTACTAGAGGCCATTGTAACATAGTATGTACATTTGTAACAGCATGCTCTTTGTAACATCATATAATTGTGCAATATGCTCTATATTGTGTTGTGGTATGATGTGCTGAGGTGTCCCTCAGGGCTCTGTGTTTGGTCCCCTCAGGAAAGGAGGTGGAGGTGGTGACTGTTCATCCTCGGGCCATGTTCATTCCTCAGGAAGGTTGGACCTTCCTTGCTGCAGGTAGGTCAATAAATAGACGGCTCACAATGTTTTTGGTCTGTCATTAAACACTCTCCCTCATCTTTCCTGCCACCTCACTTGTTACATACTAATGAGGCACAAATGACTTAAAAACGCTAACAATTATCTTGGTATGTCAGTTTTTGTCTGTATATTTTCCTTAGCAGAGAATGTGTGAGACATTTGTGTTTGTGAGTTTTGTATGTTTGCATGTTTGTCTGTTAGAGATACAAAAGGTAATCATCTTGTTATATATCTGATAAGTCAATTTCATTTGAGATGTGCAGTGTAAGATGTTCATATGTTACCTGCTCAGATGCTCTCCTTATTTATGGAAGGTCCGTTTAATTTAAATTCTGGCTGGCATGGCTCCTAACCAGCACGCCTAACAACAGAATTGAGAAGAGACAGGGCTCAACACATTTTACACAAAAGTCAATTACATCTTTTGGGAATTGACTGCTTTATCTCCACTGAGCGTCTGTTTGAATATTCAATGTGTTTCCGAACAAAAGTCATCAATTGATTGCCTTGTTGATAAAATGTCTGTTATACTAATATTAACATGCAGCTAGCATGTTAAGGTCATGCTGATCGACTGAAATCACTGTATATGTTTATTTTAAACATTCATTTTTGCTGAAACATGCATTTTGTTGTTGATTCAACTGCAATTAACTGTTCAGGCGTGTTAGTACAATAATTGTCAACCTAGCCACTAACTAAACCTAAGGGAGCGTAAAAGTTCCTGCACTGCATTTACAGCAGCATTAGTTCCCGTTTTATGGTCCAGCCTCGCCTAAAAAGTGTTTTAACATCTGTTTTGACAATACTCCAAATCAAAGTGGGCAATTTAAAAGTCATCCACGTCACTCGTGAAACAATTCTTTCAGTATTCTGTAATTTTTACAAATCTCTGTTGAGTGTTTGTGTTTACATGTGCAGTCACAAAGCAGTATAACCATGTAGCCTACACTACGTTTGTCTATTCAAGTTTGTAACAGTTAACTTGAAAAACCTTTGACATTGGCAAGGCTGCAGCTGGCACCATGAGGTCACTTCAGGGTGTAACACTGGTCCATGTTGTGCAGGCTGAGAGGAGAGCTGTGAGGCTGTCAGGCTGAGAGCTTTTGGGGGATGTCTGACAGTGTGTCAGGGCCTGCACTTTACATAACCAGATATATAACCAGGGTTAGCAAGAGGACACCACGAGGATAAGAGAGAGGATCCCACATATACACACACCATCGCAGGGATTCACAGACACACACGCATGAGCAGGCCAACACATGCCCACACACACACACACACACACACACACACACTCAGAGGACACGCTGCCATGGAAACAGCCCCTTTTCGGGTATGCTCGCCCAATCACCCCCCAGATGTCCTCTTATGTCCTTCCCAAACTGGAACAACTGCTGCGAGTGTGTGTGTGTGTGTGTGTGTGTGTGTGTGTGTGTGTGTGTGTGTGTGTGTGTGTGTGTGTGTGTGTGTGTGTGTGTGTGTGTGTGTGTGTAAACTACTGTACTATTACTTTCCATTGTCCCTAGCAAAGGTTCAACCAAGTGGCCTGTGAAGAGGTATTATGCATCTGAATGTTAGTTTTCATTGTGTGAATGCATTTTGTGTGTATTACGTAGTAGGGATGGGCATTTAAAATTATTTCACAGATCGATTGATCGCATGCTGTAGTCCAGGGGTCACCAACACGGTGCCCGCGGGCACCAGGTAGCCCCCAAGGACCACATGAGTAGCCCGCAGGCCTGTTCTAACACAGAACACGCCTCACTGATGCACATCTGAAAGACACACTCACAGTTGCAGTGTCAAGTTACACACCAGATTACAATACACTGGTGAACAGCATGCAGTGCCAGTCTTCCCAATAACAAAGAAACAGATACCAGATGTTGTCAGTGGCAACATGGCAGTGCCATGGCAAAGTTGATAAAAAATATTGAAGAATTTTGTTCAATTTAAAAGTGTGTTCATGACATGTAACAGCTTTAATTTTGTTTAAAATGCCGCAGATTTGGCCATTAGTTCAAAATGTGACAAGATTTATTTAAAAATATGTAAGTTGATTTTTCTTTAACATTACATAATTTATAACTTTTTGAAACA
>OMLI01099802.1:0-12453 GCA_900302605.1 Rondeletia loricata
GTATCTATAATTGCTTTCCCTCTCTCTGACACACACACACACACACACACACACACACACACACACACACACACACACACACACACACACACACACACACACACACACACACACACACACACACACACACACACACACACACACACACACACACAGTCCCTCTCACCACTGCACTTTCCTGCATCTGGGCTATTTTCATGTATTTGTGTCCCTTACGTTTCATGTTGTGTTGTTGTACCGTTCTCCTCCGTATTGAAGCGAGATGTTTTCCTCTCTCACCCACAGTTTGGATTTCTTCTTCTTTTCCAGTTTTTTTGCGGTTAAACAAAATTTCTCCAAAACAAAACCGTTTAAAAATAATCTTAAGTAAAGACAACTTAAAGTGGTAATCCACAAGATTATTGTTTTTATTATTTTGTCTCCATCTTTGTTGCTCAGCGCACATCGCTGTGGTGTTTCTGCACTGCACTTCCCAGAGATCACCTGTCAATCAAACAGTGTGGGCGGAGCTTGGATTGTCTGTTGATGCAGTTTGAGTTTCTGTAGGCGTCGCTCTTTTCTTTGTCTGTTCAGCCATGGTGGCTATCGCTGCTCATGCTAACTACCCAGTTCTTCTTCTGTTTATTCCAACCAAACCGGAAACGTAAAACGCATCACTTCCTGTGCGCCAGAGAACGGAAAGTCCTACCAGACACCGGGTCTTTAGAACAGCAAATGGAAAAGCGTTCATGAACTGGATATAGGTTGAATCACTGTTGTGTTGTTTAGTTTAACTTATAAACTTAGTGTAACTGAATGAAACTAAACCCTGAAGCCTCACATGTCACCCAGCGACACTGTACTGAATCCTCTCTGTTCCACTAACCGCAGCTACACCCTGAAAACCTCTCCTGCCTTCTTTCATCAACATCAAATCTCTCCACCATCTCCCTTTTTCTCTCTCTTTTGTCCCCTCATCACTCCTTCTCTATTCTTTGTATTCACAACCACAAAAACATTACCTCTTTTGGTTTCTCTCCTCCTCCCCTCCCCACCCTGTCTCTCTCTATTCATCGCGGCAGACTCGGTGAAACGGGAGGAGAGGAACGAAGAAAAGGAAAGAAAAGTGGAGTGCTTGGATTACGGCCATGATTTATTCAACTTTTACCTGTGTGAAATGTGGGCCGCCTGCCAGCGGGGAAGCAATATTACTGTTTCCAAGGCTGGAGTCCCTGCTGTGTGTGTGTGTGTGTGTGTGTGTAGGTGTGTGTGTGTAGGTGTAGGTGTGTAGGTGTACACTATATTTGTGTTTGTGTGTAACTCTGGATAGATTTTTTTAAATGTGAGCATGTGGGTGCGTGTTTGAGTGTGTGCACCTTTGTACCGCTGTCTTTAGGAGGAACAAATGTCCCCAAATGTCTCAAAAGAGGACATTTGAATGGTTATTAGGGGGTGTTAGGGTTAGAATTAGGGTTATGTTTAGGTTACAGTATTAGGGTTAGGGTTAGAAATGTAGTGGATAGAAGGATAGAGGATATAAATGTAGCGGTAAGGGTTAAGGTGAGAGTTCAGGGGTGAAAATACTCAATGGAAAGTCCACAAGAGTGACCGAATGTGTGTGTGCTTAAAAACACATGTACGATATTTAGGGTGGGTGTCGCTGGAAAAAGAAAAAGGTTGGATGCACAATTCCTTTGATGCTAAGACTTTTGTTTTGCCTCCAAACCCAGAGGGAAACCAATTTATAGCAAGTTAATACCCCCCCCCCACCACCAAAAATCTGATCTCCAGCATTTGATATTTAGCATTCAGGCATGGCCATGTCACTTGATTGAAATGTAATGCGTTGCTGTAGTAATTTACTGTGAGAATAATCCCTTTGCTGATGAATACAACGTTTTTCCGTTCCCTCTCTCTCTCTGTTTCTTTCTCTCTCTCTCTCTCCCATTCTCTCCCATTCTCTCATAACTTGAGGTCACGTCAACCTTTATCGCCCTCTCGTTGTAAACCATATATTGATCAACATGTTTGCACTTTTCTTTACCATCTAGTGCACTTTGCCCTGCACTACCAACCTCCATGAAAGTATATGACATAAGTAGCGGCTATAAATGACTTATGAAATGACTGAAAGTTTAACAGAGCACTTGTAATACGAGCACTGCAGCAGAGTAGTGTGCCAATTCATGTTAGTCATTGACAGACAGGACAGAAAGTGTATAAGGAAGTGTGTGTGTGTGTGTGTGTGTGTGTACAACATCTCTTCAAGGCCAAGTGTTGTCTCAGAGCTTGTTGAAAGGCCCGCTGTTACGGGAAACTCCCCCACATTCTCCTCTTCCCTCTAAACACACACTCACACACTCACACACACACACACACACACGTATAAGATGTGTGCGTCATTGTGTGTATGTATGTATCTCCAAAACAGTGGGTCTGTCAAAGCAGGGCCTATGCCCCGTTTTCTCAGATGGCTTGTCTGGGACTGGGACTGGGACTGGGACTGGGACTGGGACTGGGACTGGGACTGGGACTGGGACTGGGACTGGGACTGGGATTGGGACTGGGCTCTGTGGTGGCAGTAATGTTATGGGAACCCAGGCTCCCTTCCCATCTCTGTTATTGAATCCAGGCCTGGGCTATCTCTGAGAGGAGAAGATCTGTCTGCAGAGCCCTCCCATCCCAACAAAACCTCCTAAGAGCCCCCCTCAAAATGCTGAGAACCCCCTGTTCCTCCCCACTTCCCCATCCCAACAACAAAGCCATGCAACTGAGGCCTGCGGCCTGCACTGTCTCACTGCAGGCATGTCTGTGAGAGGAAGCCACATGAGAGAGACACTGTCAAAACGACCACTTATGGCTGTAAGAAAATCCGTTTGCTCTCTCCCCCCGAAATGGAAATGAGAGTTTCCAGCTACGCCGCAGCGATCCGCTCAGACCCCCGGGTCTCCACGTCGCTCTTCCCTCTCCCTCCTCTTTCCTGATCCAAATCCCTCCATCGTTCTGTTTCTTTCTCTGTTCCTTCTCCTTTCTCCTCGACTTTGTTCTGTCACGCTGACGAAAACCAATCGTGTCGAGCCCAATCACGATCACGACAAGCCCCACATCCTGCTCTCCCTCCGCCCGACCACAGCTCCGTTCGTGACGTACCGTAGGCCAGATGCTGAAGTACACATGTGTAATGTATCACCAAAGAGACAGATGGAGACCTACTTTCTGTGAAAGAGGAGAAATCTACTTTTTGACACCGACAGATGACACAACTTCATTATTGTTAGTAATAACAATGTGATGCTTCTCTTTTTGCTTGCTCCCCAAAGACGGGGGCAAAGAGAATGAGAAACACTCTCCCTTCCCTCACCAGCTGTTGTCAAAGTGCCCTTGAGCAAGGCCATTAACCCCGAATTCCTCCAGTGGAGCCGCTCAGTGGCCAACAGTAGAAGACTGTGGTTGTACTGGGAAGCTCCCAGGTGTGAATGTGCAACTGTATCAGTGTGAAGAAGTGTGTTGCTGAAAAAGAGGATGTGCACTCCGTCAACTTTCCCACTATTAATAGAGGTAAAGAAAAATCAATATTAAAGCATTAACAGAAAGAAAAAAAAGCCAATACCAATCCACTCTCACTGACCTGTAAGTCCTCACCCCATGACATGTGAGTAGAGGTCAACCGGCCGCACAAGGCCATCACTTTATCGCCGACCCACAGACAACAATAGGGAAAATACGGGTCATCTTGTGAACTGACTGAACCCTGCTGACCTGTCTGTCCGTTAGCCTCCAGCAGGAGGTCACCTCCACATCGACCTCACTAATGTCCGTGACCAGCTTCCAGCCAAAACTACAACATATGAAATCCTAGAAGCGATGGGAAGCAGCAAAATCTAATAAAAATCCCCATAATGCAATAATGCTAAGTTGTCAGCGTGACTGTAAATGATATGGTCCTCATTAAACCTTTATTTAAATTAAGCAGAGAATGAAAAAAGGGTTTCTCTGGTTCTTTGGGGATTAGGTAGCACGCCCACAAACACACACACACACACACACACACACACACATCTTACTGCTGCCGCTCAGCTCTGATGTGGCATGTTTGTTAATTGGTCAAATCTCCAGTTCTGGACAGACTCCAATGTCTGTATGCGTTAGAGTGAGAGAGGGGAGAAAGAAAGAAAGAAAGAAAGAAAGAAAGAAAGAAAGAAAGAAAGAAAGAAAGAAAGAAAGAAAGAAAGAACGAAAGAAACAAACAAACAAACAAAGAAACAAACAAACAAAGAGGGAGATCAATCAATCAATCAATCAATAAACAAATAAATCAATTAATAGAGAAAGAAAGAGAAAGAATGATATAAATCAATCACTTAATCGAGAAAGAAAGAGGGAGAGAAATCAATCAATCGATAGAAATGAAAGAAAGGAGGAACAAAAGAAAGAAAGAAAAAGAAACAACATGTGAAGGACAGTTGGAATAATCAGTTTTTTCTCCGCATCATCCCAAAGAGAAACAACACTGACTCACAGCAGCTCTAACTGGAAGCAAAGCGCTAAACTGCCGTGACTCCAGTCTGTTTGTGAAGCTGGTACCAGTTATCAGAGGGGGCCACGGCGTTACCTGCTGAGGGCTTTCAGGCGACGTAACGCACCCTCTGGCGGCCATATTTGAGGTCCCAGCTTTTGGCAACAACGGCTGTGAAAGGCTGATTGGGTGTTTAGACCCAATCAGCCTTTCACAGCCGGACAGAACTGGACAGACTGAAACTTGTCCGTCTCCACAGAACTTAATAGACATGTTTCATTTCTGTGCTGTGTTTGAGTGGGAACTGATCATTTCACCACTGATGAATCTGATCGATTTTGTGTTTAGATGATGTCAGCTTGTTAGCTAGCTAACCTATATCTGGTTAGCTAACCATCATCTGATTTGGACGTTTGGACTTTTCTACTTGAAGCTAGCATTAGTGGTAGCTAGGAGTCAGATATTACAGTAACTTTAACATCAGTTGCTATTGCTAAATTAGCCTGCTGGCTAGTTAGCTAGCTAGCTACCAGTTTGTTCAGGTTAACTGAGCTGACTCTTCTCAAGCTACAACTGAGACTGTTTTGGAGTAGAGACTCGGGCTAAAGACAAGACAGTTTACTGAGTCATGCAACCTAACTTTGGAAACAAAACCTTATCAGATTATTCACTTTTTACTTATAACATTAATGAATTGACCTCTAGCCACACCACAACAATCCCCTTCAGGTATCTCTCTTCTCGCTCGGTTGTTATATATTTATCTATAAAATTATATACGCCAAGCCAATTCTCCAATGGACCTCAATTACAGTGCCAGATTGGTGACGTAACTGCAACGGCTGTATTACGTTTTTACGGGTCAACTTGCAATAATTAAATGTCACTTTTGACATGTCACTTCCCCTGCCTCGCTCAGCCAGGCGTGTCTCCGGCCCACATGTGGAAACCATCTCCCAAACTGGTCTGGGTGCTGAGCAGAACACGGCTGCCTGGTCTCTGGACCGGCTCACCGCAAGGTTAGGACAAGGGCAAGAGTGTGTGTGCATACGTGCATGAGTGTTGGCCTGTGTATTTTACACTTGGTGTGGGAATGTATTTTGTGCTTGTGAGTGTGTGTGTGTGTGTGTGTGTGTAAAAGTCAGTGCTTTGAATGGTTGCATGTGTACAGTCCAGCAACCTCCATCATTTCCAGGTTGTCTCGGAGCTCGCTGAAGGGCCTGCCGTTACAGGAAACACCCCCACACTCCCCGCTCAGAAACCCCAGAGCGATTGGGAAGGACAGCTGATTCCTGGAAGCCGCAGTCCGCCATCAGTAGTTTATGATTAACAAACAAGCGGCGGAGCTCGGCACTGTAATGAGGAGCGTTCACACCGCTCTCTCTCTCTCTCTCTCTCTCTCTGAGTCAGTGAAACTGGGCCTTTTTGTTCCCTGCTGCGCTCCCACCGCAGACTGAACAGCTCATACTGGTTTCATTTATGGTTGGTATTATTTGCATAAATAGTGAAAACATTGTTAAAAGGACAGAAGAGATGAAATTCAAACAGTGCAAGCGGGACACTGGTTTGTTCCAGCTCCAAGCCTGAGGGAAATGAGCCCAGAATTTAACTATATAGCATAATGAAGAACTTTAAAATATCAACTATTAAAAAACAATCTGCTCTTGCAAAATGAGTGACTTTTCTGCACTGAACTTCCCAGAGATCACCTGTCAATCAAACAGTGTGGGCGGAGCTTGGATTTTCTGTTGATGAAGTTTGAGTTTCTCTTTTCTTTGTCTGTTCAGCCATGGTGGCTATCGCTGCTCATGCTAACTACCCAGTTCTTCTTCTGTTTATTACAAACAAACAGCTGTTTCTGCTGCAGGAAATGTACAACACATCACTTCCTGTGGGGCCAGAGGATTTTTCCTGGGAAAGACCTACCAGACACCGGGTGTTTAAAACAGCAAATGTAAAAGCCTCAATGAATAGGTTCAATCACTACTGTGTTATATTAATTGATAGAGAATAGCAAAATGTATGAAAATTAATTGCAGATGAAGTCCTTGGTTGACAGCCAAACTTTAAAATAATAGAAAACCATGCAGGGAGCGGTATTCCATTACCACACATGCTTTAGGAAGGGAATTACAATAAGAAAAAAGGAAGAATTATTCAACCAATGGTGTATATGGCATAAACAAATCAGCCCCGATATGCGTAGGTGCTGGACTAAAACGTTCCAAAAAACTTTCGAGATATTAAATGCTGAACAGGTAATAATGTTTTCCTCGGTGGATATATGGTGTTTTTGAATGGACACTACAGTCTGTACAAGCAGTTGGAGCATACTGAACAGCAGGCCTGATGAGGTTCTTACCTGGCAGCTTTCATTCCCTTCTAAAGTCCAGCAGTCATGATTCTGGTAGTGGTAGTTATGGTATGGGAGGAAGTGAGAAGAGTCCTGAACCCGGTCATAAAGCTACAGGTCATTTCACTCAGCAGTCAGGGAGACGGAGAGGAGCGGAGGGCATGTCGATGGGCCTTTTCTTTCTCCACAACTGTCGACACCGAGAAGGGTTACAGTGATAAATCAGTTTTCCGATATTGGACTATCTGGTATCGGGTATCTGCTGATATGATGGAGGTGAGGATGTGATTTTGCTCAACAGCATCAGGGGCGTCAGTCTGTAACACCTGCAGTGAACCCTGCCCCACCCTGACTTAAGGAGCTGGGGGAAACACTGAATACTTGAATATCAGCAAGAAATATCGGTTATTGGCAGCTTCAATCCAAAAATATTGGTATCGATATCACAAACAACATACAGTAACATCAGCCATGCAATGTTGGCAAGGGTATTGTGCACTTGAATACTGATTGCATGAAATTATTAGCTTTGAATACCTATGAGCTACACACACACACACACACACACACACACACACACACACACACACACACCAAATACACAGAACAGATTTCTATCCCTTCAACATCCTCTCCAAGATTTCCTCTATTACATTTTTTATCAATTTGACATTTCTAGACAAACCCCGTCTTTCCCTCCTAAAAAAGGACAAACATTCGATATAAAAGGCCTATTGTACTGTGTGACGTCAAATGTCACGAACAGGAAGGGCACAAATAACACCAAGACGGCATGCAGGATGTTTTTATATGCATTGTGCCTCCCGCGGTGATTCATTCCCTCACCAGTCATTCAGTTTCTGGGTGTTTTGAAGAAAGCGAATATGGAGAGTTTGAAGCCGGCGGAGTTTGACATTAGGATCGGCGAACGTGAGACCGTGACGAACGCAACGAGGTCACAGCCTCTGGCGGGGGGTTTACCGTAACGTGGCAGTTCAAACCTCGGCTGCTACGTGATACCTTTAAGGTTTTCTTTAACCTTCTTCTCTGGCTTAGCCTTCCCCGGGCTGGGTTAATGATTTGCGTCGGCCCGGTTCTCAGAATACCCTGTGAAGCAGCTACAGTGGAGGTTCATTGGGGCACGGCCGGCTGCGTAGGTAAAACAAGTAAATGAGAAGCCTCGTAGCGCTGTGTGTTCATGCGGGCCTGCACTTTAGGACGGCTCTCCCACTATCATTTACAGCTCCTTGTAATCAGGCCGCCGTCTGAACTGGGGTGACCTAGAGGTTAGAGAAGCGAGCTCGTGACCGGAAAGGTTGTCGCTTCAAATCCACAGACCGACTGGGAGAAAAACAGGGATGGGAAAGTGAACTAGGAACTCTTTCCTCTCCTCTCACCAGCTACTGCCGAAGTGCGCTTGAGCAAGACACTCAGTAGGAGACTGAGGTTTTACTGGCCGACTCCCAGGTGTGAACATGTGTAACTGTTTGAAACGTGTAAATGTTTGAACGTGAAACACTCTCAGACTTTCTGCAATTGGCTGTATTGTCCTGTGTGCCAAACCCCACCCATCTGGCACTCCAAACATTAAGAGTGATTAATACTGTTTTCCCCTTGGTCTGATCAACACACAGTGACAGCCTTACATCTGGCTCAAGATGGCTTTCTCAAGACGGCGAGGGGAGAACTGAAGAGGAGCAGCAAAGGCAACCAGGGCAGGAAAATAAATGTATTATCTACAGGTTACAGGGACTGGTACTTCCCAAAATAAGGGTTTCAGAAAGCCAAATTTAAGACCTTTTTAATGGTATCTGGAATTGAATTTAAGACCAATTAAAAAACTAAAATATAGAACCAAAGCTGGCAAATCCAGCCTATTTCTGACTGAACATAGAAAGACTTAGACTTAGACTTTTTCTGACTTTTGAAGGACCTGCAGATTCCCTGAAAATTCACCAGCCACTTTCCCTATTTGACCAGCCAACTAGATGCTTAGAAAAGAAAAGGACCTCCAAACAGTGGATGGTTACGTGCCAAAGTGACCGGCAGAGTGGACAAATGTACCAGCGTTTGTTTTTTTGACTGCTGGTTATTTTCCACTGTGACTACAACAGTCCAGTCCAGTGTGACTAGCGGTTCTTGCCTGGTTGGCGACACAGCAGTTGTGTTTATCAGGATGAAGCAAAGAGACAGAAGTATTGTGAAATCTGGAGTGTTTAGTTTGGCTGGCCGGGGCGAGAGTACAAGGTCTGTCTGGCTCTAAAGAAGAGAGAGAGAGAGAGAGAGAGAGAGAGAGAGCGTCTGTCCTGACTCCTCTAGCATCTTGATAAATGACTGTCCTGTTTTAGCAGCACCAAACATAGTGCCACAATTACAACAAATCTTCACCCTTTAGGCCTGTTTGGAAACAATGCGGTATAGAGATGTGCATTTACTTCTGAGGAATAAATCAATCATGCAAGGGCGTAACCACCTTGTGTTTCGCTCTTTAGCACTTTTACTTGTATTTTTGTTTCAGTGGCTTTATTTGCAGCCTCTTGGGTGCAGATGTGGCAGTGTACCTTGCAATGAATTCACTATGCTAGCTTGTGTGTCAGGCCTGTATTGTGTAACTGTCCTGTAATGTGTCAGCACCCAGTAAGTAACCAGGTCAAATTCCTTGTGCACCCGTTGCCCTTGGCGAATTAGAGCGATTCTGATTATGGTAATAGGACCGGGGTGGGAAATCACCACCAGCCACCATCCAGATGCTGGTAACTTTAGTTTGTCAAGTACCCAACCATCATTTGGAGGTCTTATTCTATTATAAAAACCTAATAGTGACAGTGGCTGATGAGTTTTGGGATGTACCCGCCCCTGTGGCCAGTGGACAAAACAAGTTTCCTATCCTGCAACGAACAGGTGACTTTAAATCCCTCAGGGCAGCCGGACACAGAGAGGAGGCCATGTAGCGGTCAGTGTGGGTCAAGTAGTATTTGCAAATACTTCTTATGGTTTGTTTTTAAACTAGCACCGTGCCAGATGGGTGGGGTTTTTCCAGAGAGGACGACAAAACGAATGCCAGAAAGTTTGACAATCACAGGACAAACAACTCTCCAATCAACACTTATTAACACTGGGGCATTTATTGTGTACGTTTCTGTGACTGATAACTTGTCTTGATGTGGTAAAGCCTTCCCGTCTTTATGCCTAGAATGATGGCGATGTAAAACAAACCTTCACTGATTCTACTGTTTTCACACATTTTAATGCCCTCTGGAGAAAAACATCCGCTGGAAATGCCTCAAAGATTAAAAAAACAAAAGTAGACCCAAGCAAGTCAGAGGACAAAGGAGGCCAGCGGAGCAAAACTAGCCTCTGAGCAAGGTGATGACTGGAGCGTAAGAAAATAGAATCCCATGGTATAATATCTTAAATAAATAAAGGAACTCCAAGGTCAGGGCAGAGTAAAAACCAGTCCTGTGTCTGATACCGGCTATCAGATCAACATGATGTCATTCATGTCAGGAAACAGGCGAGGAACTGAGCCAGGAGTGACATCATCGCTGACTGCAGTATTCAAAACACAGCCAGTTCACTTCCTCAAAGATCCAAAATGTTGGTTCTTTTTTTTTTTTTAAGGTAAACCAAAGGGTTGTTGATTCGTAGCAAAATCCGCTTGTGACCGACCCTGCGTGATCTTTAGGGATTGTTAAGCTTTCAACAGCTTCATAAATACCTTATCGGCATGCGTGCGTACACAAGCGTGTTCTTCAGAAATATCTGCCCCGGAAACCTTTGACCCCCATGCGCCCGCTCGCTGCGGTATCTGAGGCAACAGAGGGGGGGAATGTGGAGCGGAGGGATATTGCGTGACCCGAGGCTTTTCCCGGTTATTGGATATTTGCCCCCGCCGTGAGCTGATAGAACGTTTTTACGAGCGCAAGCCGATAGAAAATACGTGCAGAGCGCCAGGGCCGGCGTATTGTTTTCATTTCATCTTCATTACACAGCCTATATGTTTGGACTTTTCTCTTAACGTCAGTTCCTCACTGCAGTGTTTGCTTACCAGGGTTGCAGCTGGGCTCGAAATGTACAGGGTCATAATTCTCCGTCAGGGCGGGAAATTACCACCAGCCACATGCTGGTTAAATGTTGTCTGTGGCTGGTAATATTGTCCACTGTACCAGCCACTTTGGCAGGTAATCAGCCATCACATGGAGGCTGACTACCTGCCAGCTATTTTCAATAGTTGGTTAGTAAAATAATGAAAGTTGCTGGTGAATTTTGAAGTGTACAAACCTCACAAAAGTTGATTTCCTGCCCTGATCTCTGTAAAGAACTAAAAGAGATACACATGATTAGTTACTCATGCATTTTAAGATCCAATGAGAGGTTTGATATTCTTATTCAGCCCTTCAAATGACCCACAATCCTTCTGTCAGAGGCTTTTGACGAGAGAAAAGTCATGCAAAACTGTATACAGAATAGTTTGATCATTCTGCAACAGACTGTTTAGGCTTGTCCACATGATCCGTACCAAAAACATGTGCACTTGTGGTACTGTCAGCCACTTTAAATAAAAGTGTTGACCAAATGTTATGATGTTATGTTGCATCAGCTAACCAGGGCAGGACACTAACTAAATACTGCTAAACCAATACTTTCCTGCTGTTGTTAAACTTTCTGCCATTCATTTAGCTGTCGTGTGTCCTACCCATCTGGCACTTTAGGAGGATACAATCCTATAAAAAGTATTAAGTATAAAGTATTTGCATATACTATTGCATTTACTATTTGACCCAGCCTGACTGCTACATGACCTTCTCTCTGCGTCCGGCTGCCCTGAGGGATTTAAAGTCACCTGTTCATTGCAGGGCAGGAAACTTTTTTTTTTGTCCACTGGCCACAGTCTCTGGCAGATCCCAAAACTCACCAGCCACTCTCACTATTTTCCCCAACTAGATTTTTGGAATACCAAGCAAGCATTTGATGGATGGTGACATGCATAAGGTGGCCAAGTTTAATGTCAGTCCAAACAAGCACAAAATGTTCACAATGTGATATTAAAACAGCTTTGGAAACCGTTCTGAACTGATATCAGAAAGACATTTAGGTCCCGATTTCACAAAAAACGATGCAGGTAGCGCAGACAAAACGTACCAGGCACCGGCCAAAATGTACCAACATTCGGCCGGTGGCTGGTGGTTATTTCCCACCATGCATAGCAACAGAGCGCTGCAGGGAAGGCCGAGTCCCGTGGCGCAGACTCCCCCAGAATGCACCGCTCAGTGGAATGCAAGGGTCAAGGCTCCATTTCATCAGCTCTGTAAATCCTCTAAGGAGCTGCAGAGGTTGTTTACATCTCCTCCAGAGATGGAGGAATGAAAACTCGGTCCCCCTCCTTTCCCCCGTCCCCTCCTCCCTTGGCCTGGCCGGCCAGCACACAGACGGCGTCCTCAGATTACAGCGGTGAAAAATGGTTTAGTCACACTGGCGAGCAGCCCCTCGACATTCCTGAGACATGACAGCGCAGTTTCTGCCCCCTCCAACACACACACACACACACACACACACACACACACACACACACACACACACACACACACACACTCTCTCCGCCACA
>OMLI01099830.1:0-10982 GCA_900302605.1 Rondeletia loricata
TACAATAATCAATACGGGAGGTGACGAGGCTGAGAACAAGGATAGAAGTTGTATGGTGGGTGAGGGAGGGGCGGAGACGATTAATGTTGCGTAGATGGAAATAGGCAGACCGGGTAAGATTATTGATGTGGGATTGAAATGATAATGAGCTATCGAGGATGACACCCGGACTCTTAACCTGAGGGGAGGGGGAAACTGAAGAGCTGTCAATTGTGAGGGAAAAACTGTCAACTTTGGATATTGTAGATTTTGTGCCAATGAGGAGAATTTCTGTTTTGTCACTGTTTAATTTTAGGAAGTTAGAGGTGAACCAGGATTTTATTTCAGATAAGCAGTTGGTGAGGGAAGAGGGAGGGAGGGTGGAATTTGGTTTGCTGGATAGGTAGAGCTGGGTGTCATCCGCGAAGCAATGGAAATGAATATAGAATTTACGGAAGATATTGCCAAGGGGAAGGAGGTAGGTAATGAAGAGAAAGGGCCCCAGGACAGAGCCCTGGGGCACACCTGAAGTGACGTGGAGGGCTGGGATCTGAAAGATTTGAGTTGGATAAACTGAGTGCGGCCTGAAAGATATGAGTGAAACCAGTATAGGGGAGTGCGAGTGATGCCAATGGAGGATAATCTATTGAGGAGGATGGTGTGAGAAATTGGGGGATTTTCCACAGTGTCTGCGGTCCATAGATACTGTCTATCACGGGGCACTTATTTTAAACTGTAAATCTGTTACTCACCATTGCTCCTTATACACTCGTGTGGGTTGGCCTGCCTTGTCCACCAGAAGATTTAGTCACTGGTATATTTTTATTTACAAGGCTTTCCTGGGCTTGCTCCCCTCCTATCTGGGTTCCTACATCACCCGGAGTAGCTCAAAGTATAGTTTACACTCTCAAGGCTTGCTCCTATTTGATGTTCCCAAGGTCCGAACTGAAATGGGCAAGAGAGCCTTTTTGTTCTCTGCCCCTTCTAGTTGGAATTCACTTCAAAAAGACCTGAAGCTACAGGAGCCTGTCACTTTGGGTGAATTTAAAGCTCTTATTAAAGATCTGGGGGGCAGACTCTTTAGAGAACTGTTCTTGTTTCTCTTAACCAGTTGTCAATAGGTTTTGACTAAGGACTGCACCTTTTTATCTGTTTTTTAATCTGGTGCTTTGAAGTATTTGTTTATTTATTTATATATTATGACCCCTTATGCAAGTATACTGGCTCTTAAGTGTTCTATGTTTACTGTGTGTGTCTGTCGGTAACTTTTATCGTCCTGGCCAAATTCCCACCCAGGCCGCCTAATCATCCCCCTCATTAATTGGCTTATTCACTCCTCTCCGCTGTGTATCCTATGTGTGGTGGGTGTACTGTGCGCCGTCTGTGGCAGCCGTCACATCATCCAGGTGGGTGCTGCACACGGGTGGCGGTTGAGGTGAGTTTCCCCCTTCACTGTGAGCACTTTGAGATATGAATAAAAAGTGCGATATAAATACAATCAATTATTATTATTATTATTAACGTTTATGTTTTGCTTGTTGTTGTTTTGCTACTGCCTCTCTTGGCCAGGTCTCACTTGGATAAGTGATTCTCAATCTCAATGTGTTACTCCTGGTTAAATAAAGGTTTAATAATAATTTAAAAAATCTAAACTTAAGTGCAAAAAAGTGTCTCCTAAATAGTAGAGAAAGCTGGACGCACTAACTTTAGATCTTCTGCCTCTCTCATCCATTTAGTATCCATTGGTATACAGCGATTACAGACAGGCCGGGTTGGTAAACATGAGCGTGCTGTGTGCAGTTTACTAACGTTGCGTCACGATTCATGGATTGAAGTTCAAGTTCAAGTAGGTACCTCTCGCTGCCATTTGGAGTTGACAACATGTGAAATTGTGTAATGTAGCTTTAATGAGGTGCCCCATAGTCTGTCAGACAGTGGCAAGCTGGCTGCTGGCCAAAATTACAATGCCTCGATTATGTATTGTTGATGGGTGCTGAAGATTCAGCACTGGATATTTGATAAAATTGTATGCAGTGGACGACACAATTAGAGGGAAGGATTAGGCTCTCACTTTGTCCTACAAGCTCTGTCCATTTTCAGAAGGAGGACTTCTGCAACTGGCATCAAAAAACATGTTTGATGTTGAAGAAAGGAGTGGCACCATTGCTTTTTATTGACCAAGAAGTCACAAACTCTAACTTGTCTAGTTAGACAAATGAGAATGTATGAGAAGCCAGACATCCTCCACTGGACTTGGCCGGCTTGTTAGCCAAGCAGCACACGAGCTGTGAATGTGAGCACAGCAGCATTGCGTGCCCTGGCATTTGTTAATGTTGGTTAACATAAGCCAAAACAACGCAATACAAGATATGTCTGCCATTTGATAATCAGGCTTATTTGGCCTCCAGAGAGTAGAGCGCTGTGTGTATGTGGGACAGCGCATAAGAGAGGAGAAAGGCAGAGATTGCCCTGGTGGCTGGCGATAGCAACGTAGGCTGGTGTAAAATTACAATAATGCGATTATTTTCAATTTCTCACTTCTGTCCTTATCTTGAACATGCAGTTTTTTTCATTAGACTACTAAAGTTACGTGGACAAGATGGGAAAACAGCAAGGGACCTAGTTTGTGTGTGCCGGTGTGTGAGTAAGACAGAGAAAGATGTAAAGAACTCCTTCTTAAAAACCCTCTGATGTACTTTCTATTTGGCATGGAATATGACATGCAGCATTTAAAATATTTCATGATTTTCACAGCAGGCGTTTATCCCAAAAAAGAATTTACTTTAATGCCGAATGTACCCTGAATGTTAGATGCTTCTGCTTTGTTCATTATTGCCAACAAGAAATGGGTGATGCTAAGCAAGTTGGCAGGGCCACGCCTCCTCAACCTACTGGAAGGTTGAAGAGATTTGGATGAGCATAGAGCAAGGGCTACGAAAGCAGTTCTAACAAATTAGATAAACTATCAAAAACGGAAAAAACTCCTCGCATTAGAAATCCATACATCCTGACTGAATTAAAATCTTTGTACTGGATCTTTAAGTGGAAAGTTCATATACTGTGCCTCTATGCAATGACACCAACAGGAGGCAGTGCGAGTCTCATCCTGTTGCTAGCTCCTAACCCTTAAAACAGTGGTCCTCAAATCCAGTCATCTGGGTCCAGAGTACTGCTGATTTTCTATTCTGCCAGGTAGCCAATTGCATTCACCTGTCATCCCAGGTCTAAATCAGTCCCCGATTAGACAGCTAGAATGAAAACTACCTGGCAGAATAGAAAACCAGCAGTAACCGGATTTGAGGACCACTGCCCCAAAATAACACTCAGTATCTAAGTTAACAATGGCTATAACCCATTAGACATGACCACAAGGACAATCTTGTGGTTAGCTGAAAGTTACCAACCTTCCTTCATGTTAGCAAAGCGCTCCTTCAGCTGGTGATCTACCTCTGGACCGAAGGCAAAGTTATTCACAAAAATAACACTGGAGGATAGACAGAGAAGGAAACATTTTAGATATATGGTTGGCAGTGGGAAAGTCATTTAACCAGAAAGGAAAGTGTGAGAGGAGAATGTCTTTATACAAAGTTCTGAGTACAAGCTATATAAAGGTGTAGATCATTTCCTTACAGGAAAGCAGAATCTTTCCTGCTCTTAAATCATTTTCTAAGACATTATCTATGGAACTCCATACATTTTATGTAAAAAGGCTCTCCACATTGTATTTTGTATGAAGTGTGTTGGGAGAATACTCTAATGTAAGAGGATAATGTGAGCACAGAGCATAGTACATAATGTTAATATATTTCGATCTCTGCAGATCATAGTAGGGAGGTCATTAACACTGGGGACTTCACTCCACTAGAATGAGATATAGAAATGCAGCTTCCAAATGCTTATTTCTCTTGACTTCAAGAGAAGGACCTGTTTTCCATGGCATTTTATTAATTTTCATATTTCGCATGTGTTTTCCATGACCAGGTTTTCCAGGACACGTGGGAACTGTGTCTTTCAGTCTGTAATTGTGACCAAGTTTTGGTACTCCACCTTGTGTTGGCTATCCTTTCTTTCCATTCTTCAGACAGAAAGTCACCTCTCTCCAGCTGAAAAATATTAGAAACACACTGTGCTGAAAGGGCATAGTTACTATATTAAAGTCCTGAATACTAGTGGATCTGCAGAACTACTAATGTTTGAGGCTGACTACTCCTAAACTTCTTTGGAGGTATGCATGCTGAAAAGTAGAATGTTCTACCAAAATGAAATGTCACACTTAAGAGGAAACTTACTGTGTACTCCCCATGTTTCTTCCCATACCATTTCATCCACCTTTTAAACTCTTTATCCATGGACTGAAAGAAAGAATATGAACATTAATTACTAATGAAACATGATAAGAAAATGTCAGTTATTCTACAATCAGCTCAGGGCGCACTCACCTCTGCATAGGTAGCTGGAGTGTCTGCTTTCTCTACACCGTAGTAGTGTTTACAATTGGTTGCTGCTGCAACCTGCAACACCACCTGCCCCACTCCTGCAAATATAAAAAGTGTTGATAGGTTAATCTTTCGAGCAAAGTTATTCACAACCTGACAGCATTGGTGTTGAATACACTGGTATCATGACCAAAACTGAAATTCAAACAAAGTCTGCCCTACCAAGGCAACTACTTTCTTCAAGGTTCAAGGTTTTCTTTATTGTCACAGAAAGACTGAAATTTGTCCTCTGTATTTAACCCATCCTGACTAGTCAGGAGCAGTGAGCAGCCCAACAGGCGCTCGGGGACCATCTCCAGTTGTAATGCCAGTGCCTTTGGTCAAGGCCACCGGCAGGAGTAAACATAAAGATGAATACACAGACATGACAGACAAACGGATTGCTAACCCCAGTGCTTACACTTACACACAACAACAATAAAGCACAAGGGCGTATTCCCATTGTGGGCGTCTAACTTGTGCATTTTAAAGGTCAAAAGGTCATTATGACTTGTTTGAATTTTATATAAAAAACTGTACTCATAAATGCGACTAATTAACATACTATCCACCTGTGTATCAACAATACTTCTGGAAAGACTGGAGATAAACTCTTAGTTTCACTACTCAGTGTCGTTTGGCTTCGTATGGCAGAAGTTGTGCTATGTAAAAGCAGTGTGTGGTGAATTCCCTCTGAAACCCTCAACATCCACAAAACTCAGCAGACTAACCACTGCCAAGGTCGACAAAGGTGTCGTCCTCCATCATTTCCATCTCGTCGATGATCTGAGCCACCAGGTCGAAAGATGTCTCTCCATACACTTCGGGGGAGAAGGGCTCGTAGTTGTTCAGCTTCTCCGGGTCAGTCACTGAGTGGTTGTACACCTGCTGCAGGATGTGTCTGAGCAGCCCGTTGGAAGGGCGCTTGTTCAGCTTCATGGGCTGGGTGGTCCCCTTCCACTGCAAGATAGGATGCCAATATGTATACACACACACAGAAGCACACACATCAGGACATTAAGGCCTGCCCCATACATTGGTGTGCAGATATTATCGACTGATACTGGCCTTTCAAAGATATATCTGTATCAGCATTTGTTCCACTAATAATGCAGCAAGAAGAGGTTTCACATGTACTTTATACTAGATCTTTCTCAAGTGTGTTTGTGAATTTTGGTCAAGAATTTAGACTAAAAATAGCTTAAAATAATTAAACATCTTGGGTAATAACTACAACCACAAAAATAAACATTGGCATATTGGAAATAGTTTGTCAGTGTGGGTAACAAACTCATAAATTATGTATCAGCTGGGCCATACACAACATAGATTCAAAGGAACCTGATGTGACTGATGTTTTTACACTCACTTCACCAACAACCCTTAATACATATGGACTCACCAGCTGGTGAATGCTGTCGATGGCCCTGTTGTACTTGTCACAAAGTCTCTGCATACTCTCAAAGCTGTGAGAATGACAAGACACAAGGTACAAATTATCACCATTTTGTACAAGATTAAATCCCCAAAATTCGAAATTATTTTGTCATCAGTGAAATTTTTTAACCTCTATAATGTTGAAGGCCAGAAATAAACAAGCAAAATCAAATGAACAAACAAACAGTTCATTTAGACACGTTGCAAGCAGGCTACAGTTAAGTCAGCAGATAATCTGGCTAGCTGAAGCTGATATTTAAAAATGTTTTTTCTGGGAACTGTCCCATGATCTTCATTGGCCTTGTAGATAAACATTACTCTATGGTTACCCAATTTCAACCTTTTAAATGGCCTTGGTCATCATGTTGTGAAAAATCCTGAGCAAATCCTTGCTTTTTGCTATTTTTTGTTTTCAGTTTCCTATCTTTTGTGTCAATGTCAGTGGCACTAGCAGACATTCCCACTCCTAGAATGAGTGTGTGCACATGTGACCCTGAGCTCACCTCTTGGTGTCATAGTCGATGAGTACGTAGTTTTCCATTGCCAGTTTGAGGTCCGGAATCTCCTCACACACCCACCTAGGAACATATACACACAAAATTGTCACAAAATAATACACTGGATACAGTCTCTTGCTCTATGTGTGAATATGAGAGGGTACACGGGTTAGGCAGAGTGAGGAAAGGCCACTTACCGGATGGTCTCGATGATTTCATGAGCAGCATCATGGTGTTTATCCTGAAAATAGAGAAACAGACAATTAACAGACTGAACTGGGCAAGTAAGCACTCCTATATACACTATATGCACAAGACAAATATCTTTTTTAACATTTACTCGTTTTTTGTTGGTTTTAAAATACAAACTTCACGGTCTCAAACCTAGCTTAAAATTAACTGCTGTTTGGGCTAACAAAGACGCCCCAAATAAGACATGGATGTTACAATAAGGTTTGTAAGGTGACATGTTTTTGAGAGATTATTTCCTGGTGGACACTTCCATTTCTTCCTGTGGGTGTCAGGTGATTGACAGTAAGGAGAGTGTAATGTAACGTGCACATTGATATGAAAACACTCAACTCGGGCACAATGAAATTACGATAAAACAAAGAATCTTTGAAAAAACAAAATTATGGCTTCATGTTTACTATGATAGATTATCTAGCTCGGGCAATTTTCAAGTCTGTGGAAGTTGTTTTTCATACTGTACAAAAATGAAAGGCAACAAATTGCTTCTTCTGAATGTAGGAAAACGAGCCCTGATATCTCTAACTACGCTGAATGTGTGTAGACACTACCAGGAATAATGTCAAGGAGAGGGGCAGCCTAGACAATTGGCAGAAACATTTTTTTTTTTAAACACAAATCCACAAATCCTTTAGCTCCCAGTCAACACTGCATTAATTTGGCCAGAGCAGCTGGCTGGCAAGGCTCATTCCCCAGGCAATACACTGCACTGGCCATAACAAAAACAGCACTGAGAATTATGTCTGATTCATCCTCCCACAGCAGTAACATCTGACAGACATAACAGCCACTCTAGACACCACTGTGAGTATCAATGTCACTGTGAACACTGTTTAGGCTATCCAGGAATTCTGTGAATGTCTGCAGCATGTACACTCTGGATGAAGCACTCTCTATCATTAGCAGTCTATTATATAAGCCTCTAAGTACATAGAGCCGTCTCTCGCCGTGTCACGGTAGTGGCGTGTACAGAAATAGCAGCTCTGATGTATCTGAATTCATGTATACCACGACTGCACTCTGGTGCTCTCTAAATAAAATGTCTTTCTACGCCTCTTTTTAGCAAAGCTGTCGATTGCTGTGCAGGAGGACATACAGGATTCTGGGTAAAATACATAGATTATCTGTGTCTCTTTCTCTCTTTTTGGCCAACTAATCTATAGGCTCCTTCCATTCAGATAGTATAGCTATCTATAGTTAGTTATCTTAGCTGGAGCATGCTGAGCTGCTGCTGCTTGGGAGTAATAGGACTCCAGTCACGCCCAGAGTGCAGCCAGCCTGAGCCCGTTGCCTGGGCTGACCCACTGACCCACTTTCTGTCTCCTGCTCCAGCGCACTGCCACGGAGAGCCTCTCGTAGAGGGAAGGAAATAGGGAAAGGAAAGGAGAAGGAGAAATTGGAGGGTAAAAGGAACAGGGGGGGTGAGAGAAGGAGAAGGGGCAAAGTGACAGAAAGCGAAAGTGAGAAAGGCTGGAAAGTGAAGGAGAGTGAGGGAGCCAGAGAGGGAGGGAACCTGGTATTTGTCAGCTGTTTGAGGCCTGGCACAGCAGCCACAGCTAACAGCTCGCAGCCTAGAGCTCCCGGCTTCCCGCTCAATATCGCCCGCCACTACTACGCTAACTTCCGCCATGGCTCACACATGCATGCGCACAAACTCAAACAAGCACGATAACACAGGAAATCTCCTACTATTCCTAACACAAACAGTCTTCAGGTTACTACACGTCAGACGAACTGAAATATGACATCTGATCTACATGACCCTAATCAGTAATCAGAGAATAGAATCACTAGTAAATAAAGAAATATTGTAGAAATATTAATAAATACTAACACTAAATAAACAAGCTAATGCAGATAACTGTTGGCTGCGCTGCTAATGCTGAGTGAGCTACTACTATAACTGTGTATGCACATACAGTAGCACAGCAGTGGTTACACACTGTGTGCTGGTAAGTGGGGGAGGTATGTACTGTATGTGCATATGTGTATGTATGTGTCTGAGTGTATGAAAGAGAGTGTGTGAGTGAGTGAGTTGAAGAGATGCTGAGGGAGGGAGGTCACCTACTCACATAAAGACAGCACACAACAGCAACAGAGCAGGGCTGCGGCTAAAAATAAACACTGTCTGAGAGAGAGGAAGAGACAAAAAGAATAGGAGAGACCCTCTTCTCTCCCACATTGTGGGTAGAACTGACGCATGTACTGACTCCTCCTCTCTTCTTCACCTGTTCCCTCTATCTCTCTCACCTCAGTGTGACGCACCATGGGTGTAGGAGCTTTACACTGCTCCACTACGCAAGCCTCAGCAGCCCACAAGAACAAATGACTAAGGTAGGTGCACCACCTACGCCCGTATACTACCCTTGCTACAAGAACAACAGATTCACTGAAAGTCCCCTTCATTTGAAATGTCTTACTCATTATAGCGTGAGGTGGCGGACCTACAAACCAGCATGGTTCAGTCTACGTGAAAAGGAAGATATTGATGTCAGCCTATCTGTTCTCGCGGTTCACTAGAGGAAATGTGGGGAAAGTTCTTTGAGGTACATTGGGGTATGCTGACTGGTGGTCACGCACACACACATACCTCAAGGGGAACTGCCTTGACTTGCCCATTTGTTTTATCTTGACCGATAACACCACAGGTCACGTGTATGGCATAGATGCAGAGTCTGCAACTCAGCTGGCCTGACACGTCTTTCTAAGACACAGACACTGTACATTAAAAATCACTTCCCTGGCCACAGTGGTAAGTTGGCAAATATGACAATGACGGTTGTTTTCACATCTCAGTGGTTCAACACCACTTGCAAAACACTGGCCATGTTTACATGGACAGCAATAATCAGATATTATCCCCATTAAGACAATAGTCTGAATAAGAAATTGCCATGTAAACAACATTTTCTGCTTACCTTAACCCGAATAAGGTCATAGCATAAATGCATTGTTAAGTATTCTGATTTTAGTCGCATTATTGAAGGGCATGTATTCATCTTAATCGAACTATGACTCTCTATCGGAGTATTCACGGCTTTTTGCGTGACAAGTGGCAATCCAACTGCTTGACGATGCATGCTCTACCTTAATCGAGTGCACTGCTCCTTTTCCTCACCTGCTGGGAATTATGGTAGCTTTAAATAGTGTCACCACTGCCTTCGTCTTTTCTTGACTCGGATGAAGATGCTGTGGGCATCAAAATGTTAGTCTATTTGCACCTTCAATAAAGGCTTAAACTGTCTGTGTGCTCCAGTGACTATAAATCGGACTATGCTCCAAAGCATATAAACAGGAATATGAATGGAATAGTTCTATAAGCAACCCATATAAACAGCTTAATCAGAATATTGTCTTATTTAGAATAAGGCCAATAGTCGGATTATTGCTGTCCGTGTAAACAGTCACTGAAGCTTAAAGGATGTGATCGGATGTTGTTGAGTTTAACAATAGTAATTACAGCCATGTAGTGGCATGAGGTACACAGGTGAGTACCATACCATAGAGAAGTTAAGCAGTACTTAAGCAGCGTGTCTTTAAAGACATGCTATGGAGGCCTGGTTAGTGCCCACACCCAGAACCAGATGAACAAAGAACTGCACAGCACCAGAGGTGTTCTTCATATGGAAGCATTTACAGATGCACAGATGTGGGGATTTAGTGAGAGACAGAGAGAGAGAGAGAGAGAGAGAGAGAGAGAGAAAAAAAGAAGCATCCACTATTTTATTGTGTGATTGGTTCTGGGTGCTGGATCAGTATAGTAGTTGGACTTGGGCTTCTAATACAACATCCAGCACAATAGTCATGTTGTGTGTACCACAACACAGACCACGCTGTTGGTGCTCCGTGGGTGAGAAAAGCAATGTTCATGTTCTGTAGGAGTGGAGAATGCTGGAATCTGCATGGAGTGGGATCAGTAGCTACTAGCAAGTAATTCAACAAGGGAAGATGACTAAAAAAGTGATTACTAAAATGTGACTGAAAAAAAACCAGTACAAACTAGGGTTGTCAAAAGTATCGATACTATCGAAGTATGGAGATACCATATTTTTTGTATCGAAAATATTAAGATTTTAAAAGTATCGAAAAGTAGCGAAAGTAGCTATTTAACCTATCAGAAGTCATAAATGCTCTTATAAACTCTAAAATGACTATATAGCTATGTGACAGGGCAGCTGTCTGCTCGCTTGCCCCCCAGCTAGGAATCGAGCGTTGGAATATGACGTTATTGCATCGCATCTATGACACTGTGTGTCCTGGTTCTGATGCAAACAACCTTTCCTTTTCTGCATCGGATGCGCTGTGTGATTCAAAAGTTGTTTATTAAAACAACATTCTCCTACAC
>OMLI01099834.1:0-12914 GCA_900302605.1 Rondeletia loricata
TCTCAACATACAACTTCAGATTTTTATTTTACAAGTTCTCACGTCGAGTTTGCGAGTGCTAATTTCAATATTTCAGTGCAAATATTTATTGTACAAGTTCTCAAATCGAATCTACAGCCTCTCCAGTTTTGACCCAAATATACCTTCATAGCTATGGCTGCGGGGATCAGGCTTTTCCCAAAGCGAGCCCTTCTGCACCTCAGTGTTCTGTACCTGCGCCCGGAGGGCAGGAGGGTAAGGTGGTGATTGAGTGGGTGTGTGATGTCCTGTTCTATTGAGGTTGCAATGCATGCAATGGCCTTTTTGTTTAGCTCTGCAAGGTTGGGTGTGGGGAGACCAATTATCCTGGCAGCGGTGTTGGTTATGCGTGTGAGTTTGGCCCAGTTAGTAACGGATAACATGTTAAAGAAGCAGGTGGAACAGTACAGTAGGATGGGCTGAATAATGCTCTGGTACAACAATAGGAGGAGATGGGGGGCAACATAGAGTCCTTTAAGCTTGTGGATGACTGATAGTCTTTGGTGGCTCCTTTTTTGGGTGTCATTAGTGTACTGGTCGAATCTGAGTCTATTGTATTGTTTCATCCTGCGGGTGGAAATATAGTGGCATTTTGACTAGATGCGAACAATTCCCTACCTTACCTTTTCCATGTGTTTGTGCGTCATGGCCATAATATGAAATAGGAATATTTGGAGCAGATTGCTAGGTCACCACCTAAAATTGGTCTGGTAGGTTTACTGAAATTCATTGATTTGATGCAATAGCCTCAGAAAGGCTAAATAACAACAACATAAGACTACTGTTTCAAAATAAAATAATACATTTATTTCACAGCAGTGGTGAAGCCAGTATTAAACCTGAGTGTCCTCACACAAGGGAATCGGAGCACTCGGAACGTACACAGGCCTACAAGACGCAAAATAATATAATTTATGATTGTTTCTAACCACTGAGAGATGACTGCTAAAATCAATCAACAAAATAATAGCCTACAGCGTCAGGGTCATTAAGTAAAATAAATAAATATATAAAAAGACGATCAGATTGTTTCGTCTGTCTTTCTGCTCATGCCTTGCAGCTTTCTCGCTCTCGCTCTCTTTCTCTCGTTGACCGAAACTTCGCTTCCCTGTCATTTTAGAGATTTAATTAAAATGTTCATTATAGTTGACTGTGCACCATGTTTGCTTCTTTATTAAACATCATTGCTGGACTATTTCTGATAGCCTATTTTAAATATTCTAGACATTCCATATCGTGTCGGAGTGCAGTGCATTAGATACCTAACGTGTGCTCATTAAAATACAATGGGCAATGAATCCATCCAAGTTAACGTTATTCATTTTGTGCCTAAGCTTAATTATTACTTAACAAGAAAGCTATCACCTGTTGGTAATTCCAGATGTTTATTGGTAATGTTACACCAAAACAATAGCTTTGAGTGGTTGGAATGCCCTCTAGTGTACAGAACGTACATAACAACCACATGCTGATAGTGTAGGCATTGGCATAAGCCTATAGTTACATAGTAATAGGCTAAATTTTAGCATTAAAAATTTGAATATATTAGAATATATAAAAAAATAAAGCATACAAATTTGAATGGGATTATAGAGGAAGATTGACAGCCCTACTCCATTTCAGCCTTCTCCAAAACAACTGAAGTCAATGGGGACCGGTTCTTCAGAGTTCCAAAAAGGGCAAAAAATCATCCACACAGCTCGTGCAGCATAATCCAAGTGTTCTGAAGTCAAACGATCGCACTGTGAGTGGAAAAGACATATATTTACACCATTATTTAGCGCAAATCTTCACTACTGTTTTCGAAAACGTTCATGCATGCACGCACCCAGACCTCGCGCCTGGGTGGCATGAGGGTGTAGATAATGACAGAACTATTCCTTTAATATGGTGGGGTTTGGCAACAGGATTATGTAATGAGTAGGGAGAATGTCCCTCAAACGGGGACAGTCGGGGTTCGAGCCCACGTGGCAGCAAGCTTTCACCCTACTGAAGTGTCCTAGAGCAAGACATTGAATCTCTGCCAGCTCCACATGCGCTGTTAAATAGCTTACCCTGTGCTTTGACCTCGCTGTGGAGGGGGGCCAGAGAAAAGATCATTTCTCCTTTAGAAATCAGTAAAGTATGACATTATTATTATTATTATTGTTGTTGTTATTGTTGTTGTAGTTGTTGTTGGGATTCCCCCACAGATGTTGAGGCCAGCCATGTCTTCTTTAAACATGTATGTACCTTATTGGCCTGATAATTGTGCCTATAGAAACATTTGAACTGCATGTAGATCATACAGAGATTGTCTTTGACCCTGGTCTAAGTGGAGCTCTCAGACCCCAAGCCTTCTCCGCCTGCTCCACTGATGGATACATCAAACAGGCAAATGGAGTTGGGGATTTTCCTCTCCTCTTTTTTCCCCACTTCTTACCATCTTCTTCTCTATCACTCCTCTGTAGGCTGCAGAGCTTGGGGCTTTAGCAGCACTTCACCCCTTTCCATCTTGAATAGCTTACAAGCATGAATAATTCAGAGTGCCAGAAGACGCTCTCCTCTGTCTGTAGACTCACGCTAAAGCTAATGCCAAGGCCTTAAGCTAGGGCTAGCTTTGAAAAGGTTCTGTCTAGTGTAAAAGGAGAAATGTCCATCTGGCTCTTTGATCCCAGTTTTGTTTCTGCTTGATTAAAGCAAAGGGGGCTGTGCTGTTTTCCACGCCGCCTCCCTCCCATCACTACCTTTACTCAGGCACAGCAACACTGGAGGGGAGATAAACAGTTAGCCCTTAGATGGGTTTTCCCTTCATCGATCAGCCTTGGGAACATGGCTGCCCAAGGAGAACTCAAGCCAAATTAGATCAGATCCATTTTTGACTGTTATCTCTGCAGCTTTTCTGAAGTGCTTTTTAATCAAGCATCACTTATAACTGCAGGTTAGAAATTCAGTAATCTTCAATTGTAGTTTAATTGATCAATAATACCTGGAATTTTTTTTTGATGTATGTATACCATTACCTGAAAAGTATTTAAGCAGTCAACATCTCACAATAGTAGATCTCATTAAAACCCTGTTAGTCTAACATAATGCGATGGCCCCATTACCTCTTGTCTCTGTCTAGAATCCACTTCAGATATGTATTCTGGCTTTTCGTTTGTTTTTTTGAATATTCATATTGCTTAATTGTTTCTGTTCAACAGAAAGGCATGTGAAAACAAATGCAGAGAAAGTAATTTCAGAGTCAAAGGAAAAGTTCAAAATGGTCAACCACATCTCTTTGAGAGTGGGCTGTATTTCATTCTGTACTCCTCTCTATCTCAGCCCTCTTACACCCCCCCACCCCCCATTTTGGTTGAAGTAGAATCTGCCACTTCCTCTTGTTGAGGGCGTGTTCTCGAACAGAGAAAGCTGCCCTGAGATTTAAGGGCTCAAAGGGTTCAATTACAAATGTAAAGGCTGTTGAGGCATTTTATCTATAGTGTTTTTCATAAAGCCACCAGCGACTGTCAGATTTCCACCCCGTTCTGATATGGCCCCTAAACACCAGGGAATAACGGCTCTCTCAGATAGGTCGGGTTGACCGTTGAATTATTTATCTTGTCCTATTTGATAGCTTTTTGTCTACTGTAAGTTAACCAAAATTTGGTTTCAACTAACCTGAGGTGCTTTCTGGACTCATTTAAATTGGACTGGGAGACTATGTTGAACCCACGTTACTTCCTCTGTCTACTATAATTGGAGATGATATTACACAGGAGGATGTGGCACATGTTCTGCTCTCCATTACATAGAGAGCGTTTTCAGTTAAAACCCTTTTCAGAGAAGAGTAACAAAACTGCTGAAAGTAGTCTAGAGTATCTTGGTGTAGGACCTGAATTGAGAAGAAAGAAGAAAGGAATTTTGGCGACACTTAACTTTGCTGTAGCTTTTTAATCTCGTTCCGTTTCTGTCTTTCTGTGTTTTTCGTCTTAGTTTCTGTCTCTGTCTTCCCTGCTCTCTCCACAACAGTTATCTCAGCGAAAAGCTGCAGGAATCTCCCTATTTTAACCTAGCGTTCTGCTCACAGCAGCACGCGCATCAAAGAGACCCCGCAGCTCTTCTCCTCTTCTATAAACACCTCTCCCTCTATCCCTCCCTCCCTTCCTCTGTCCTTCTTTCCTTCCCTCTCTGTCCCTACCTCCAGTGGTGTCCACTGATACACAGCAGCTGCCTTTCAGTGGCTATCACAGCAGTGCTGTCAAATATGCGCTGCACATCTCCTCCTCATCATCCTGCCACCTTTTCCCACCTACCCTCATTTCACATTATTCTGTGAGAGGCGACTGCACAGGTACCAGTACAAAAGAGAGCATCAGATGACAAGTTGTCACCCATTTCTACCATCCTCCTTTATATGACTGAATTGTTATGTGGCAGTTTGTACCGCAGTTGAATGGCTTTGAAGGATGGATTCTGTGGATGATGGATGGATGATCAGAATCTAAATCAGTGGTTCTCAACCATGTGGCATGGAGGCCAAAGAGTGTGCAGATTTTCATTCGATCCAATCACTACACTAGCTAATTTCACTGATTAGTTCCTCTCTCTGATTGAAGGTGCACTAATCAGTAAAGTCAGCTGGTTGAACTACCGCTCTAGATGGGTCAGATTTGTATGATGGCGGCCTCAAGTGCGGATAGTTTAATTATTTAGGCTATGACATTCAAAGTATCTTACAGTACTGTGATTGCATATGGATGACCCCAGTGGAAAATAAAACTCTAAACTTTTCTACCTTATTGCATTTTTTAAACCATCAAGTGTGCTGTCACACCATCATACACAGATACTTGTAATTAGCATTTTACATTTCACATTTACACCCCTCCCGAGAATCTTACTCTGATCAAACAAGTTCAAGTTCATTTATTTATATAGCCCTTTATCACAAAGCATGTCTCAAAGGACTTTACAGAAAATGAGCCAAACTAGATCTAACTGAGCAACAATCAATAGAATTACAAAATCATGTAAAACAAACACAGGGAAGCAGAACAAAGCACAAGGCACACAATAGAAAATGTTAGCAAGACAATACCTATTCTACAAAGCCTAACAAACCAATCCATTTCTGTAATGCTGGTGATTTTTAGCCCGGACAAGCAGCTAGTATAAGTCACTGTTGGTAAAGCATAGGTTTGCCAGCCAGTGATCCCGGATTCTAATCCCGAGTGAGTCAATTTAGCGCTACCATTGGGGAAGTCATCATGCATACCGGCTTCCCCAAGCGCCAAGCCAGTCGAAGCTTTTCACGCTTGTTAAAATTTGAATGTTTCATTCTGACTGTCCTGCAAGAAACCACCAATTACCACGTGAGTGCATTTTATGGGAAGATTCAGATTTGCTTTTTTCAAATGTCATACTGTACTTTTTGTTCTAATTTGTTTTGGGACGCGGGCTCACATTTCTTATAAGAATGATTGACAAATTGGATGCGCCTGTGTATTTTGCAAGATGGGGTAATGAGAAAGTTTAACTTGGATTTAGATTAAGCTATTATTATGTTTGTTTGGGTATTGCATTTATCCTAGTTGAAGAGCTAAAAATGAGTTATAGTGGTAAACCACAATAAGAGCAGCACACTAATTTAAAATATATCATGTCAATGCTGCTAATGGAAACTAGGAATTATTTAGACTCAACAAAATGTGCTGGAGGCTAAATGAGAGAAGTGAACTGTACAGTGTGTGTGTGTGTACGTGGGTGGGGAGGGGGAGGCTTGTACCCCATTTAAAATAACAGAAGAATTACAGCCAATGAAATCACTCCAGGCTTCAGCAATCCAATTAAAAATGGTTATTGGTACGCTGTTGGGAGAGACAAAATCAGAGACATTTTGGAGCTCTTTTATACACCGTTTCGTTTATTCTTTGTAATTGATTTCAGAGGGAGGTCAAAACCATTTAAATAAAGGAGTAGAGGTGGCCAGGGGAGGCATCTAAAACATTTACTTCCACTTATTTCTTAGTCATATTCCTCCAGTGATCTATAGTGTCCTATAGTTTTCTCCAGGCCTCCTAGAAACCCCCTGTGGTCTCTGGTATTCTATCATCTTTACATCCTACAGCCAGGCTTAAGCCTGTCCCACCTCTGGATTCCAGCTGATGCTACAGCTCACTGCAGGTGATGGAAGATCCTGGAGAATATCTCTGTCTGACCCTGATCCTCCACCTTCCCTCCCATTTTCTCTTCTTGTCTCATCTCTGGTATCTATTGGCAATTGAGCTCCATTTTTGTACTTTCTAGCAATCTTCTCTGGTTTCAAGGCACTGCCCCCACTGCTTGAAAAAAGTTATTTCCAGATGAAAATGTCAGCTGAAGTTCATGTTCATAGGGTGTTGACAGTAGTAAAAACCTCTTATATTTGTGGTGTTGTTAATTACCAATTGCACTAATTGCAAACTTTGAATATATCGCTATTTACCCGCAATTTGTAGTGTGTCATTCACACAACCACTTTCAAAAGCTTTAGCCTTGTGCCCTTCTTTGTGTTTTTATTTTATTATTGCATCTCACTTCCCCTTTCTTTCCCACCCCCCTTGTTTATCCTTACAGCAGTGAACCTGTGACCTGTATATTCTCTGATACATGAGACTGATGCGCAGGAAACACTTGTTCATAGAGAGAGTTTTAAATGCCCAAAGCCATTTTCTAAAGGGCACCAGTCTCGCTGCTCTTTGGCAACCAAGACAAACTCAAAATTACTCCACAGAGACAGCTTTTGTCAAGCAGTTTGGGGAGCCTGGTGGACTAGAAGACAATCCCCCCAATTTTTTGTTCCCTTCTATCTGTCTCTCTTCCTCTGTCTCTCTCACCATCTCTCCTAGTAAGAAGGACAGATATCAGTTGTGCTGCAAAAGTGTAATTATATGCTAAGCAAGGCCCTTTTCTAACAATGACTTATACTGCTCCATATCTGGGCTGCTGCTTTCCCCTTTCTTTCATTCTGTGTCTCCCTCCTGCTCTCTTGGTTCTTGTAAGAGCTCCTTCACCTAGTTGCAATTCCGTACACTTGTGTACACAAGTTGTGCACTTGACACAGAACTACTGCATTAGCTGTGATGTCCTACTTTAATGTCAAAGCATGACTTACATTTTCTTTCAATCAGTTGGAAATGGATGACCTGATTGTCACAGATTACAGTGATGTATTGGGACATAAAGTAGAATAATGGAGAAGTCCATGTCTATGGGAAATCTAAATTGGCATCAATACAATGAATTATAACCTCATTAAGTCAGTTAAAAGGGATACAACCCAAGTGAAGTGTGTTGATGGAAAATATTGAATATTTTTATTCATCCCAGCAATAAATTTAAAAAAACATACACGCAATTACAACAATTAGATTGAGTAAAAGAGAAGCACATATAGTTGCTGATCTAGCTACAGTTTCCCAGTCAGATGTCTTAACATCTCTACAGTGAGAACAAGCCTTGGCTCTTTGAAGTGTCAGTTCATATATACTGCAGAGGCCGCAGGGTATTCTAGCATGATGATGTTTGTATCAACGCAGTGGTGGCTTTAACAGCCTTTTAACATTCGCCTGCTTGGGCTGACTTCCCCCTCAGGTGTTTATACCGTATAAGGTGGGCTAATGGGTTTAATCTAAAATCAGCACACCAAATGATTACGGTGATTAAATCCCAAAGTTTGTTATATTGGCATTGACCGGAACACTGTTTGAACCATTTGTCAAGGAAGCCACTGGGAGGAAAGTTTAGCTTCTTTAAACTATTTTACACTCCTCTCTCACTTTATCTATCCATCCCTATATCCTTCTATCTGCACGTTCCATTGGGTCTTATTTCGCTGTCAGACACCAGTCTCCATCCTCTCCTCTCTTTCAGGCATCAGATGTCTGTCTCGTCTGCCAAACGCTCTCTGTTACTGCCACTGCAGATATCAGTCATGACTCTATTCAACCATCCCACCATTAGAGGAAAGATTTACCATTAAAATAACAGCAATAACCTCCATTCTGAAAGCCTTACTAGAGAAAGCACCAGGCCATGACTCATTCACTGCTCCCATTCCTGTCAATGGAGTGTCCTGGTGTATGAGTCCATGTTGACTGACATTGATTGACTGTTGGAGGTAAATTGTTTTTGAAGGACTCTGTGCAGGTGACTCTGTCCACTAGAAGCTTCTATATGGTCAGGCTGTCATGTTTCTCCATTAAGTTTTATGACAAATAATGTGTTTTGATGATGTGTGACAGAAACATGCCTGTCTTCACTCACAAACAGTGGATTGACAGTGAATGTGTTTGTGAATGGCATCATGTAAACACTGTGTTCCATTTTCAGCATTTCAAATAACCCGTTATCCCGGTACGGTACGGTAATAATATTTTACAGATTATTAAGGTAACCTTGGGGCATCCTGCTAGCTCAGCAGACTAAAGTGCATTATATGCATTCACAGTGTCAGGGTTTCAATCCAGCTCACCGTTGTCGGTTGTCATCCTCTCATTTTTCACAATACCAACATTTTGACTTTGGTACCAATACCAGCCCAGGTATCATGATTTATATTCCACAACGATACAAAGGAGAGAAAAAAGATAGCATGAAATAACACTTTCTTTTAGATTTTTTTTTTTCCTGATCAAATAGCCATATACATGGAACAGAAACGAGCGTTTCCTGTACGACATATTTTGCTTGTGCACAGCTTCCTCTGCTTATACATGCTACTGTAGCAGCACAATGGCACGGTTGAAAAAACGAAGCACATGATTATCTTACGTCATCTGGAGCAATGCAAGGCAAACTTTATCTGTGTGTAAATAAACACACTTTTACAAGGATTTTTGTTTGTTACTGTGAATTTTATGCAAGCTGATGATAGTAAATGTGGTGTGAAACACTTCAAAAATACCACTACTCCATGAAACACTAACGTAAACCAAAGAAATGTAATAAAAAGTCAAGTCAGCTTGAAGAACATTATTCAGATAAGTACTCCATAAATGGACAAATAAATGCAAAAAATCTTATTGGTCCACCAGGGGTCATCAGTTGCCATGGAAACGAGCTGATGTCAGAGGCATGTCATTGATTCCTCTGTGGAGATTGATGAACAGATGTTTGAGAGTGGAAATAATGCATCCTTCGTGCCATCTATGTCAAGGAGAATGCTAAGGGGAAAGTAATCTTTCTATCTCTTCCACTATAATCAATCTGAGAAGCCTGTCTTAAACCAAATGCGTTGAGTGTTTCACGGTCCTCTGTTCTCTTTGATTTCGTTTTAATATGTTGTGAAAGCTTCCAGATGTACTGTAGGTGCGCACACAGACACAGCTGGGAGCAAGTGTTTAATGAATTAATTGTGTTGGATTCTGGTCGCCAACTGTCAAACGGGTGCTGAAATATTGCAGTTATCAGGTAGTGTGAAGTCTCTCTTGAAGGCTTGCTCTTTTGAAAACATCTTATACCTCCTGCTCCATTAGTCACATTCCATCAGCAGCAGTTACTGTGACAGTAGACTCAAAGCTGTCTAGGTGGAGAGGCGTGGCCAGATAAGAGCCCTGGCAAGTTCACTGAGCTGTTGACATTTCCTCACAGCACCTCCCGGGGTTCTAATTGGCTACCGCTGATAAGATTCCCATGCTGTAATTGGCGGCTGCTGATAAGATGCTGTCAGCTGCTGCAGTAGTCAGCAGCAAGGTGAGATGACAACAGCTCGGGAGTGGGTGGGCGGACAGGACTAAATCCAGGCCCTGAACCTTGTTTTCCCAGAGACACTTCCCAGCGAGGGCAGCTGTGATGTTACTCGGCCAATATGGTGTACTAGCTATAACACAGCGCGTTTAGACTAGGCTAAATTCAGCTTAAAGCGTTGGACCTTCTTTTCATTAACGACCTACTGCACCCAGGTCCTGGGGGCACCGGGCTATTCACACCACAGGGATTCATTCTTGTTCCGTAACCCAGTTCTGTACTTATCATTATTCAGCTGACTCTGCTAAAACCAGGGCACATTTTTTATAGAATATTCAGCCCATTTGGCCATGCTTCAGGCCGTGCTTATAGATGTAGCAGATGTTTTTACTGGCTGAACTAGCTCTAAGTCTCTTGTGTTTGAGCGAGAACTGCTGATAAAGAGGTTTTTGTGCTATTGTGTCCTTACTCAAGATCACTGTGTAACACACTTAAATTCTACTTCCCTTCTAACTTAACTTCATGTCTGTCCTTCTTGAACTGGAGGCTCCCATACAATGAAACTTTATTGTCTGTATCATGTACAAGAGCTTACTGGCAGATCTTTTTGATTGATCTCCAGGAAGTAATTATACTTCTGTTATTGGCTAATGGAACACACAAGAGGCATTATTACCTTGCAGACCTTGCACTGCATCTTAAATCTTCCTACCGCAGTCCACAGAGCCTGTGTAATGGATGGGGGTGGGTGGGTGTGAGTATCAACTATGGGTGCAGGAATTTGTCTCAGGTTCTCTTCATGCAGTTGAGGGTTAGGAAGGCAAAACCTCCTTGTGTTCCCAGGAGATATGCAGGCCTCTAAAGCAGCATGCAGGCACTTTTAGAGATGCACAGTAGCTTATGAGTCTTACGTCAGTTCTAGATATGTGGTGTCTCAATCTCAGGCAGAATTGTGTTTTTCTTCTGTCTGCTCTGACTTCTCAAATACCAGCTAACAAGAGGAGAAAATGGACTGGACAGGATATTAAATTTTGATGTTGTGAATGTGATTTGGTAAAAGCTAGGGTGTACTCTGAAGATAGTGGAACAAGTGTTGCATGTGTAGGACCATTGAAGTTTTATGAAGTTTTTGTTGTGGACTAACAACAATAGTTAAGTAAAATTATTCATCTTTTCATCACTTTAATCCACTCTTCTGAATCCACTCCTCTTGAACAAATTCCACTTGAACCAACGTAATGTGACGTAAGAATGACTGTACCCTTGTTTTTCAAATAGATATGTAATTTAGTTCTGCTCCCAAGGAACGGATACTTAATTGGATATTTAATTGTCTCACAAGACTTCACAAGGTTTCAGTTACACTGTAGTGTTTGAAGGTTATTCAGCACATGGTTAAAAATGGACATCCATTTTGTTTTTACAAGGGCACATTGTAACAACAAAGTACTGTTCGTCAAAGACTTATTTTACAATTGACTTCAGTCCTTTTGCTGCTGTTGATTAACCGTGACCATCATAGATGTTTTCTTTCCTACCATGGCATAATATAAGAAGTTATAAGGTCTTTCAGACAAGTACTAACTGTTATCCCCTTTAACCAGAACAAAGACTGATAGTGCCTCAGCCTGATTCAGAGGCCCGGGTCTTTTGTTCTGACAGATAAAACTTCAAAGGAGAAAAAAAAAATGTGCTTGTATTTCCTTGTATTTCCTTCAATAGACACTTTGAATTTGTGTCTTTCTTGTACTAAACAAGGGTTTGGCTGTGTAGTGACTACATGTTAAACAGCAAACTGCTACGAGGCTGGACTGGACAGTGACTAAGCAGTGTTTGGATGATGTAGCATTGCTGAAATCACTAAGGCGCTCATACACCCAGAATCCTTTCTGATGTAACTGCAAGGGGCAAAGGAGCAGGGACTGGGAGTCCATGTGAATTTGTATAAATGACTCGAGCACATCCTCTTGGGTTCTCCATTTCTCATCTATGCCATCATCTTTGTCCTAACCTTCATCATGGCAGAAGGGTAGGCAAGATGAATATATGAAGCCATGTTTTAACATACTTGATGAGCTTATATAACTTCATGTTTTGACAGATGATTGACATAACATTCAATTTATAAAAAATGAAATTAAAGGGTAATGAGAGGAAAATGAGCATGATTGTAAAATGAAATGAAGGTGTCAGCAGGGCATGATGGAGCTAACTTCAATTTAAGTTGCAAGACTCACTGTGTTGATTACAACCATTTTTCATTTTCAAATGAATTTCAGGTAGCAAGCTACTTGGTGAATGCCCATTCCTCTTCGGAGACCTCTCCTCAGTGTAGTAATTAAGGCCTGTTAAGGTAACTGATTTGATTAATGAAGGTTGAAATGGATGAAGAATGCAGGAAGGAGCGGAGGCGGGAGTTCTGTAAACAGCTGTAGAACACAGGAGGAGAAAACTCCAGCTCAGATCCCTCCCCTGTCAACACTGAATCTGAGGTAGGCATCAGACTACATGGTAACAGGGGCTAAATATCAAATCCAAAAATGCCATGTCGATACTCGTGTCCTTTTGGAGAATGATCTTCCCAAGTTGTCTTGGAGAGAACAAACCTCTCAAGAAACTGAGCACAGAGAAGCATCTGTACAGTTTGAGATGGGCTGTGTGCTTGACATCGTGTGTGGGATCAATTAAGACACACAGCTGTTCAACCGGCTCTGTACTATAGAGCCGGGTTGGGGTCAATTCATGAATGAACTCATCAATTCCAATTCAACTGAGGAATTTGAATTTGAAAAAACCTACAGGAAACAGAATTGCAATTGAATTGGAATTTCAGGAAGTTGAATTTAAATGTTTTTTTGTTTTTTCTTACCATATATCTGAGATTACACGTAGTGGAATTTAATGGAATTCAATTCTGTTTCCTGTCATTCCAATTCAATTCCAATTCAGTTTCCTTAGAGCTGGGTGCAATTCCAATTCCAACTCCAGGAATTGAATCTGAATTTACCATGCTCAATTCAATTAATGAATGGCCCCAACCCTGCTATAGAGTAAAGCTCTGTTTGGACATGATGCAATCAATAGCAATTAATCTTGGGGCTTTCCATTGGTTCCCGTTCGCCAAGTCACCATCCGATGCATCCTCGATTGGCAAGTCAATTCTGGAATTTGTATCCGTCCACCATCTTTGCGTTCTTTTGTTTTGG
>OMLI01099841.1:0-19278 GCA_900302605.1 Rondeletia loricata
CTTCCAATGTTCTCTGAAGATCTCAAGCCAATCGGTTGAAGCTTTCAAGAATTAGAGTGTTAATGGTGGAATATGTGCCTAAATAGGCAAAAATCTCAATGTTTTTACCCCGAAAAATTGTCGAATATTTTGACAATTTTCATCTGGCGCTATGTACTTACCCATATCTGTGTCCCACCACAATTTCAGAGAAATCTGTGAATAATTATACCTTGCAGAGCGCTCACAAGCTCCATGTGCCAAAATAGGCAAAAATTGCAACGTTTTCCCCATAAAACTGTAAAATGTGAAGATATTTTTACAAATTTCGTCTGCCGCAGAGTACTAAGCCATATAAATGCGCTATTAAAAGAAATCGGTACAGAAATGTGACTGGTAGAGCGTTCACAAGCAAGTGTCTGTGGCGGACACGGCGGTGGCGGCGATCGCTGATCCATTGTATCCCCCGGCGACAAGTCGGGGATACAATGGATCAATCCTGTACAATTACAGTAATAGACCTAGAATGGGTGACAGTCCTCATCATCTTCAGTCAAAAACGAAAACCGTAGACTAAGTAGCACAGTTCTCCTTCACGTGTCAAACGTCATATGAAAAAATTTACTCCTCTAGAATAATCCTTACATTCATTCTCTCAAGTCTAAGCTAGCAGATCAGAATAAGGCAGTAGGGTGAGGGGTGGTCTCTGAGCTGGTAACCAGATAATGGCAGAAAGCTGTTAGGCCTAACCATGTGCAATACGATATAACATTGGCACATTCCTCCTGACCGTACCTCACCGCAGCAGCCATTACAAGCAAAATACCTGTCTGGAGCCAGTACAACCGTTGTATGACTAAGCAGTCTAAGAAGTGTCTATTAAATACACTAACTACACTCAAATAGTCTCTTAAAGGAAAAATCCCCAGATCCTCTTACACTGTTATGTATCTTCAGTCTATGATGTTCAATGCATTCCAGGAGGTATTTTGTGATGAATGTATGTATTGTACATTTTTGTACTTTTTGTTGTACCCACTTTCCCTCAACCTGCCTCACCTACTTCTACTCCATTGTAGCTGCGCTAGAAATATCTTGATGTGACACCATGTCATCTACGTTTGGCCAGTTATCCACGGGAATAACAAAAATACACCATAAAATAACAAAATGGACCCAGAAATGCAAGGTGCATCGGCAATAGCCATTTTTCAACAGTGTTAAAAAACTATGTTTTAGAGTGGATTTTTCCTTCAAGTTTCCCTTGGTTCAGCTATTAATTTCAGTCTGCATGTTTCAAAGTGTGAGGTATGGAAGCAGCAGGGCCGTGAACATGGATTTTACAGTACAAATGAATAAATGCATGCCGGAGAGCAACTTTGGCTCCTGCTAAAGTTATGGACGCCACAACGAAAGAAGAACATTTCTTTTGAAACAATCTACCATAGTTATTTGCCTTTCTGTATATTATCTACAGAGGATCCATATGTAAGGTAGCTCTTCTCTATGTTTCTATACATAACTTTCATTATGAATTTCAATATCCTACAGCCTGAACATTATACTACGACTACACATTTATCTAACCTGTTTGTAATTCTCTATTACTTCTCTTGATGGATGCAATTACCAGGGCTGTAGTCAAGACCACCTAAGTCGAGTCCAAGTCACTTCCAAGACCAGGTCAAGTTTGAGTCAAGACCAGGTCCAAAGGGAGCTGAGACCAACTCAAGACTGAGACCAGAGAAAATTGAGTCCTATTCAAGACCAAAATAGGCAATAAACAATGTCTTTCCAAATGTAAAAATAATCCTTAAGGAGTTTTTGAAGGATCAACAGAGATGTAGATATGTCTGGAAATCCACTCTTTACCCTTCAACTTCAACTAATCAATACATAGAAGTTTGAAGACCATTACATACACAGGTTTCTACACGTGAAATCTCTTCAATTGTTTGTAGTGTTGGGGAGAAAATAAGCCAAACACTTTTTTATATTTTTAGACAGGCGGGAAAAAGTCGAGTCAACATCCAGAAGTGGGTGAGACCAAGACAAGCCCAAGACATCAAAAGAGTGGTCTCAAGACCGGACTCCAGACCAAGACCGGACTCCAGACCAAGCCTGAACTCAAGTACTACAGCCCTGGCAATTACTATTTCAGGAAAACTTAAACTTGAGAAAAATGTTAATAGGACTTCTGTGCGAGCAAAATCCAAAGCTCATCTCCAGGCTCCTCTGTTCATCTACTCTTCCTCCTCTTCCTCCTCCTCATCGTCGTCTTCGTCATGGCAGTGGGTGATCTCCTGGGGAGTCTGGGGGAAGAGGTGGGGTGGCTGGATCTCGCTGATGGATCGGGTCAACTGGTGGCGTTTGCATTCGAACTCCTTGAGGTCGCCGTCATGGCGGTTTCGCGTGGCCAGCGGCGACTCTGTGTCATTGATGTTGATGTGGGTGTGCTCCACCGTCGACTCGTGAGGCATCTGGGAGGGCAGGACGATACCAGATTTCAACATCAACCCCATGCTGTATATCGGCAAACAGATGAATCGGTCTAACCTCGATTCTTAAGACACACATTCTTGACCCTCCAGATCATTCTAAGCTTTTAAACGCTCGCCCTGAGTCAGAATCCATCTGCGTGGTCATTGAACCTCACCAGTACATGTGCAGCTCTGAAGAGGTAGCTGAAGGGGTAGTAGAGCAGGTTGATGAAGGAGGCGGCATACAGGTCGGCGTAGCGCATCACCTGGGAGGCAAACAGTGTCTGTCTGGATCCGCTGCGAAACAGACTTCCCATCATGCCGTAGCACATATCCATGTCATGGGTCACTTTCTGGTAGAGACAGAGAGATGGATGAGGAGAGTTTCATATTCAGGTTAGACCAATATATGGGGCTGATATTGGTCTTTTATTAAAAATGGGATTTGGTCCACTCAGTGTCGTCCACCCCTGATATGATGGATATAATGCAGTTTGATTGATTACATAGTTATTGTTTGATTTATTTTATTTTGATTTATTTTAGCCCAAGAGTCCATCATTAAAAAACTAAACAACACAAAATAATACATATTAAAACACTTATACATATAAAACATCAACAACAACAACAGGAGAAAGAGAGAGAGAGAGAGAGAGAGAGAGAGAGAGAGAGAGAGAGAGAGACAGACCGAGTGAGAGACAGAGAAAAAGATAAATCAACATCACAACAGAACAGAAAAAGCAGCAATAATAAAAAGACAATGTTAGTGACATGAATTCCAGATGTTTATGGTCCTGTAGATGAATGTCCGTCTTCCCATTTCAGTGTTTACCCTTGGTAAAGTGTAGTGATTCTTGTGTCTACATCTTGTATTAATGGAGTGGTTGTGTCTTATAGCAAATCTGCAATATATATTTATGGGTCTATTAGATCTTAGATCTTTTTTCTAATAACATAAAAGACAGTTCCTTAACTGCACTCTCTACTCTAGGCCATCCTGATGTGGTATGCAGCTCTTTCACCTCTGTTTCACACCCACATCTCCATATCATTCTGGCTGCTTTGTTCAAGGCAATCTGCAGTCTGCATATTTGTTGTAGAATTGATCAATACTACAATGGTTGTCTATTGGAAGCCCTATACCTGAATTGATTCTAATGTGACAATTTGATCAGTAGTATGTATGAATATGTTGTTATTATTAGTATTATTATTAGCAGTAGTAGTAACAGTAGTAGTAGTAGTAGGAGTAGTACTTCTATTATTATAATATTTATTATCCTGGGTTTCAATGGAGAGTTTTAGTGCCACATGATGGTCTAAATGCTGTTTCAGAGGCTTCTCCACCCTGACAAGAATACAATTCTGGGGGAAACAAAGACATTTTTTGACATTTCTGCACAATATCGGTTGAACCCAAATTTTAGCTGAGTCCTTGGTTTTTGAGAGAGAGAAATAAAATAAGTGTGTGTATGTGTGTGTGTGTATGTATGTGTGTGTGTATAAAGAAATTGTACCTTGATCCTTTTCTGCAGTGAGCTGATATCTGGCCTCTCGTAGCTGCTGCTGTCCAGATGTCTGAAGACAAAAGACAAGTGTATTGGAGTCTGGCTGAGTCCAGGTCTATTGATATGTGGCTTTCCTCATCAATTGGAGGGAGATACAAATGAAAAGGAATATTTTTGACTCTAAATAGGTATTCATTGACACATTTGTGTCAGAAAACAACCTTTTTGTTAAAAAAAACCTGCATCTAAACTTTTTAGGAAGAACAGATTCAAAGACACAGAACTGATGTAACTGTTTCATCAATGATAAAGAGTGTTTCCTTTTGGTTAAGGTTTGAGCTGCTGTCTGCAGCAGCATGAATGGGGAACTCACTTGTAGAGTTCTGCTAGGAAGCACTCCAGAGACTGAAGTTCCTCAAATATGGCTAGAAACAAAAAACACTGGCATCATTTCAGTTCCACATCACACAATGGTAACACTTTAAATTACCCTGACCTTTTTCTGTAATTAAAGTGCAATCAGATAGTACCAAAATATGACAGAATTTTGTATTTTAAAAACACAGCTGGTTCTGCTAACAATGGGCCTATCATTCAACGGCGCTACACTGAATTTTTACATGGTCAAATTATTAGATTTGGTTACAGCTTGCGAAAAATAAACTACTAGAAATGACAGAAGACCAGAGCCCAATCTCTCATTTTCTTACAGTAACAGTATACAACTTAAAAATTGCTTTCCATAAATAAACCAGTTTCATGTGGCTTATTGTTTTATAAAATGGCGGTAACACACTTGTTATAAACAAACCGCACATATTCAATACAACCTTTTTTTGGTGTTATTTTTAATAAGTAATAATTAACTACTACTACTATGAAGTTATTCTTCTTACTTGGTTGCTCTAATCTTTAAATTAACTCTTACAAGGTCAAAGGGATGTGTTTATCGGGTATTTTACAACAGCTTTGAAGGTGATTCAGCCTATCAGAACTGAGGACCATAACTATCCTTTTTATAAATTACATTTTGTTACTGCTGAATAACACTGTCATTACGGTGACGACGGAGCTGTAATTTAGAGGGTTGCCAATATAATGTATATACAGTATGTGTGCATGTGGACGTGTGTGCCCAGCCTCACAGCTCTTGTCGGTCCAGACATGAAGCTCTTGGGCCAGCTCAGGTATGACCAGGAAGGTCCTCCAGCCTTGACGCTTCTTGGATTTGAGAATGTCACCGAAAATGTGGTCCCCAATGTAGATGATGTCCTTCCCCTTGGCCCCCAGCAAGTCACACACAATGTCAGAAGAACCTGGGAGAAGACATATGGCATATGGCATTGGTGAACGTTTATCCCCACTACCATGTAATAGCAAAGTAAGGTAATAATCCGCAAAATTTTCATATAAATAAACGTCTGTTTTGCTACTCTCTATTTGCTGTTCTAAACACCCGGTGTCTGGATGGTCTTTCCTGGGATAAATCCTCTGGCGCACAGGAAGTGATGCATTTTACTTTCCGGCAGCAGCAACAGGGAGTCAGTCTGCCATCAGTCTGCCCCAGGGCAGCTGTGGCTATGGCTTACCACCACCGGTGTGAATGTGTATGAATGAATAATGGTTTCTGGAAGCGCTTTGAGCATCACATGGAAAGGCGCTATATAAATCCAATCCATTATTATTATTATTATTATGTTTGGATTAAAGGGAGAATAAGTGAGATTTTTACTGTCCCATAGCACAAAATGACCATAATATATCTGTGGGGGTTGATAGGGTTGTTGATCAATAACAATTACTCAACGAAAACTTGGCCAGGTGCTGAGATTTCTGTGCCAGAGACAACCTTTACACCTGGCATTAACATGTGTCTTGGGTGATTAGATTGTAATCAGATAACACTTAACCACATAAAAATAAAGGTGTAAATGCACCCAAGACGTGTTGAGGACGGATTGTGATCCGATCGCCCAAACCACCTCCAGAGGTGGTCAGGGACGCATTGTGACCACATTGAACACAAGTGTAAATGCAATTGTGTTTTTAATCCACATACAATAACTACGTAGGCGGAAATACTTAACCAATCCTTACTTTATTCCTACATCCATACAGTCCACAGCGGTGGCACTGACCACAGCTGAAATGAAAGCAGCTGCATAAAACAGCCTTCTCCTCAGCTGCTGTCTACGATATGCCAGTTGTCTAAAATGGCTTCTTCCTCCATCTCGAAAAGTAAGAAAAATTGCATGTAACAATGCAACTTGACAAACGGCCACCATCTTTCAAATCACCTGCACCCACGGTTCTTTCAAAACGTAAACAAGAGTGATGTACGTGGTTGTGTGAATTTTGCGTGAGAAAGTGCAATCGGTTCTCAGTGTGGACTTGATGCGGACAATGGCGACACATATTAATGCCAAGTGTAAATGCAGTTCGGCTAAATCGTATCCAAATTCAGTCCGGATACGAGACGCGTGTTAATGCCAGGTGTAAAGGGGGCCAGAGACTTGTGTAGGAGGAGATAAGTCATATTGATGTTGTTGCAATTCCTACCCATAGAGGTCGATAAAGGTAATAATTACTTAATGTCTATTTAAACAGAGAAAGAACTGGGTAGTTAGCATGAGCAGTGATAGCCACTATGGTTAAACAAACAAAGAAAAGAGCGCCACCTACAGAAACTCAAACTTCATCAACAGAAAATCCAAGGAGAAAGAGTCACAGTACTGTTTGATTGACAAGTGATCTCCACTTTAAGTATGTGAGGCCCAGTAGTGTTCCTGCTAGTGTTAGTGTTGGTGCTCTACCCGACTACAGTAGAGATGAGTGTGGCATTCCCAGTGTATGGCCTGTAGTAAATTCCATAAGACCATAACCTCATATGAACATGAAGGTGTTGCATTACAGGCCGCTGACACTAATGCTTTCAATGCCTCCGTTTTACGAGTTCTTTTATGAGTCAGGACATCATGTCTTCATCATTCCTGTGTTGCAGAATGTAGTCACTAATGGACATTTTGTCATTCAAGAGTTGGTTCTTTCAACCTTAATCATTAATCTAATTAACTCTTCAACTTAATTTTGTTCAGTAGCCTAAGGAACAAGCAACAGTGGTCTCTTATTTATTAGAAAAGGACTGATGTTCGATTTCAAATCATGACACGTTGTATGACTGTTTCAGCTCACGTAATATAATCACAGCTCTCCTAATGACAGGCTTCCCACTGTGGTCCTGATGTAAAATTCCATGACTCTTCAAAAACTTTCCATAACTCAGCTGGAGCACTTCCATGATCTAACATGTTCTTCCTTCCTGGCTTGTTTTTCTAAAGACCTTAACAGTCTGGTTTCCACTACAGTTGGGCTGAAAACCATGTAATGCAACGAATGTGTGAATTGAATACACCTCTCAAAATTCCATGATATTCCAGGAATTCCATGACCAGTGGGAACCCTGCAATGATTTCCTCATTCTGTGGGTTGTGTATTGAACCCATATGACTCAAATCTGATGACTAAAGACCATACATGTGCTTCTTGTATTAATTCCTAAAGGACAGTTGAGGCTGTGTAATTCCTGGTGATGTATGTAACACTCACACACCAAGTGATATTGGTTGACTAAACCATTGCAAATATGTTGGCTGTTCAAAATAATTCAGAATGGACTTAGATGGTTCTTTGTCTGAATGCTTAAATTTTAAAAGGCAAATCCTTGCAGCCCAGTCATTGAACAGCTGTGTTAAAAAACAAAGGCTCCTTATTTACCTCCAGAGTATACGATACCATGCCGGAGGGGTCCAGTATATGTGCCAATCTTCAGCTGACCTGTGGTCTGAAATAAACCATAAATCAGTGTCAAGACTGTCAGGAGTCATACACTCATATGCAATATTTTATTTATCTTTGCAATGCACAAAATCAATGAAGGAAGCAGTAGGAATGAGAGGTGTCTGGTTGACACACCTACGTCAAAAGTAGAATTACTCTTTAATATAAAAAAATGATATCTTAAATCATATTACAGTTACAATATCAATCAAATATAATCACATATTTTGTCCATGCAGCCCTACATCTACACTCACAGTGTCGACCTGCCGCAGCACTGTTCCCTCTCCAAAGAAAACAGGTTTGCGGGCGTCCACCAGAATCAAGTCAAAGTAGGACTGCCAGGGCCTGTGGGGTGTACCTGCCTGCAACATACAGTAACCGGACAAAATAATGGGAACACCAGTTTTCCATAAAACATAAAAGAGCTGTCACATGTTTGTTAAGAAAAACCTGCATCCCTGTTCTTAATCTGATTATCTACGCTGTTTTGTGACTTTCAATTAATGTGCAACTTTTAGATTATGCCTCGGTTTTTTGATGAGCATGACAATTAATCATAATTAACTGTTAATCATACTATTATCAAATAATAATAACTTGTGAATTAAATGTTGCTGTCATGTCAGTAATAACTGAGTACAATCTTCAGCTTTAATTTAAATGGTCTGTACTTGCCTGCAAATAAATTAACTAAATATGCCTCACTAAGATGCTGTAAAACATTCTGGAAGAGAAACCATGTTTTGTTAAAATCATCTGATTACCTTTGGGCCGTGAGGAAAGTCAAACAGGTAGGTCATAATTTTCTGAAAGAAGACAGGGCAAAGAACAAAGTTATTTTCATTTACAATTTAGACATTTACCTGACGCGCTGGTCCAGAGCAACTTAGGAAAAGAGCAAATCAACTCAATCATCAGTATTAACTGACACTAATAATTCTGTTAGTTGTCAACTTAAATTACAGCTCTCTCATTAATGGAATTGTGTAATTAAACAGCAAATTATGAGCCATTCTAGAGAAACTATAAAAACTGAAAACAGTGATACAAGGTGCTGGTTTTCTCTATGTAACAGTTAATTTGTCTAAATTTGAGCTGCAAACTATAGTGTTATATTTTACTATTAGTTTATTCCATTCAGCTCACCTCTGTGTATTTGCAATCACTGTTGGTGACCAGGAAGACTTTGGCGACTTCGTTCATACGACTGAGGAGAAGAGGAAGCTTTGGCTTGGTGGAGGAAAGATGGACAAAGTCAAAACTTCACCAATGCAGAAAAACAGTCAACAGCAAAAGAAATGAGACTCTGGGCTAAACTTTTATCTTTTTTGCTATTGACTCATCTACAGTACAATATGAATTTCACATCGAAAGATGAGTATGAGGCAAAGGGTAGATCGTCAGCTTTTGATTACAAATTGTATTTACCTCCATGTTAAGCCATGTTAAAAGAATAACACTAGAAAAAGACAACTACTGTACTAATACTTCTGCCACTGACCATATATGCCAAAGAAGACTTTACTAAGTTGGTTTACTTACATCCTTTACCACATACTTCTCCAGGTTTTCAACCGTCTTTTCTTTTAAGGAACCCTGTGAAAACAAAAAATAAAAAACAGAAATGAGGACTTGTGAATGAAGCATTGGCTGTGGGAGACTGCATAAAGCTGGTTGGAAGGAGGTTTAATGGAGAAAAGGAAGTGATTCAACCTTAAAATGAACCCAGTCCACAGCGTCACGGACGTCCTGGAACATGCTCTTGTAGGACATGAAGAGGTCGCCATCCTTGAAGCCGGTCTCACAACTACAGAGAAAGTTTAAAAAATAAATAACACTTTCCCTATCAAAACCCAAGCCGATGCTTGCTGACTTCCTGCCATTTCTCAATCATGTAGCACTTCTTCATTGCATGTTTGTATTAGGGTTCGTACAACATGGGTTTTTGAGGACCAGTACCGATACCAATATTTTTTTAATTGAATATTTTGTGCCGATATTCAATGTCTTAAAATTTTCCATTTTATGACCAAAAAATTCCAGGACTCAATGTTTCCCCAGAATTGTATTCTCGTCAGGGTGGAAAAGCATCTAAAAGAGCATTTCCCATCTGGAGTAGCAGGAGCTTTCCCAGTGGGCCAGGCGAGCAACACTGATACAAAAAGATTAAAAAGTCCCATGCTGTTTGGTAGTCCTGCTGTAGACTGTAGACTGTGTGTGTGTGGGGGGGGGGTCATAAGTTCATCACATCTCATGAGTCCATCTTTCTCCCCCCCGCCAACTTTACTTCTACCTTTCATGCCCTGAGCTGACAATAACTGATTGTGTTGTGCATAAACTGAGTTGCTCCTTCAATTCTCTCACCACCTGAAATTAGAGCCAACTGCACCTTTTCAAAGTTTGAGGCAATTTCCCTTGAGACCCTCACCAAACTGGCTAATGCATGCAAACCTACAACATGTATACTAGACCCAGTCCCTGCCAAGCATCTTAAACATTTACTTCCAGTTTTAGGTAGCTATATCTTCAACATCATTAATAGGTCACTTTCTACCGGCGATGTTCCCGCAGCTTTTAAAATGCCAGTTATTAAACCGCTACTCAAGAAACCTAACCTTGACCCAATAATTCAGGCCAATCTCAAATCTCCTGTTAATATGTCCAAATTACTTGAAAAAGTTGTAGTTTCTCAGATTACTCCCTACTTATCCAATAACTCTCTTTTAAATTAATTTCAATCAGGTTTCCTGTCCCTTCACTCTTACTGAAACCACTTTAACTAGGGTAGTGAATGACTATTAATTGCTGCTGACTGATTTGCCATCTGTATTAGTATTGCTTGATCTCACTGCAGCTTTTGACACTGTGGATCACAGTATTCTTTTAGACCGCCTAGAGACCTATGTTGGCTTTCAAGGATCAGCTCTCTCTTGGTTTTACTCATACCTGTCTGATAGGTCACGACGTGTTTCTCACAACAATGCTCTATCAAAATCCAGCTGGCGCAAAATGCTGCGGCAAGAATACTTACTAAAACTAGGAAGTTTGACCATATCACACCCACCCTATCCTCCCTGCATTGGTTGCCGATACAGGCTAGAGACGATTTTCTTTTCTTCTTTTAACATACAAATCCATAAAGAGTCTAGCGGCATCATATTTATCCAAGATGATTAGGCCTTACACACCAAGGCGTACCTTGCGCTCGCTTGACGCAGGCTATCTGATTATCCCCCGATTTAATCGGAGCTCTACTGGTAGCAGAGCATTTGCCCACCGCGCTCCCTTCCTGCATCCATTAGAGAGTCAGACTCTGTCAGTATCTTCAAATCAAGATTAAAGACTCATCTTTTTTCTTGTTATTTCGGTCTACCCTAATCCGTTTGGCTGGCCCAACAACATACATACCCTGCATTGTGCTCTTTATTCGCATGCATGTGCACATTCTAGGCTTTATGCATTCTTGTATGTATTCATGTACGATTTTGTATGTATGATTATGTATGATGTGTGCAGTATGAGTGTCATGTATGTACATTGTCTTTTTATGTATGTATGTATGTATATGTGTATCTTTTATATGCACTTTTTTTATCTTTTTATCTTTATTATGTGAAGCGTGTTGAGACCCCTGCTGGTGATAATGCACTTTCAATAAATGTGACTTTGACTTTTGACTTTGTTGAAGTAAATGGCATCTATTTGTGGAATGGTGTGAATGAAGTGCTCCAGCACTGTGTGTTATTAGTATGCTCACCTTATAGACCTACATGGTTCCACTTTCTCAGTGAATAGTGGATGCAGTGTTTTGCCCTTCCCTTTGAAGCCTATTGCTTTTGCAGCCTGCCGTCAGACGAAAAGCTTCTATTTTTATAGTCCTTAGGCTTTCAAAATCTGCTCTATAATTTGAAAAAGCTGACATTTTGGAGTTATAAGGTTTTCACCTGGCAGCATCTTTTTTTATATTGGACTGCAATATATCTTTTGAGTGAAGCATTCAAGCTCAAACAGACAGAAAACTAAGAGGAGGTGCACAATGACAACAGGCTATAGTCATATGCAAAGGTAGAATAATGAGAATTTTAGTCAAAATTGGAAGCATTCAAAAATGGAATCAGACAACAACTGAAGAGAGATTTCTTCATTATGCACTACGACTGGATGTTATTGCTGAGGATGTAGCTGACATTTCAACACTCATAACACCTTCCTCAGAGCAAACCTAGCTGTCATTCCTTCAGAATATATAGGCTATCCAGTCACCTGGATCATTTCACTTACATTCAAAAAGAGAATATTCCTAAAATAGAAAAGAATGAAATGAAATATAATATAATATGTTTGAACATATGTTATGAAGTACCTTTTAAAAGTCTACTGAAAGACTGTAGGTATAAAGAGAGTTGGTTTGAAGCACAACAAGTAATCATTTAAACTTGATCTATACCTCTACAAGTATGTTTTAACACAATTAACAGCCATTTACCCCCCACTTTCCACCTGACATTAACATGTGTTTCATATCCGGATTGTGTCTACATACTGTATGATTTAGCTAGATTACATTAACACTTGACATCAAAATGCATCTCTGGTATACGCACTGAAATCAGATTTCTCTTTCCCTCACTCAAACCTGCACGTCACTTCCTCTCATAATATTTCCATCCTTTAAAATTGACAAAATGCACCACATCTCGCTTGATCCCTATCTACGAGTATCCTGACAATCCTTTTTTGACAGGTATATTACTAGATTGAAGACATATTGCATTTATCCTGTGTTGTTAATGTGGTTCTGACCGCTCCCGGAGGTGATTTAGGTGATCTTCAATGCATCTTGGGTGGATTTAAACCTGGATTTTATGTGTCTTCCTCTATCCGATTACAGTCCGATCACTCAGGACTCATGTCAGTGCCAGGTGTAAAGGAGGTCTATGTCTACTGAGCTCAATATTAAAGTATGTTTTATCTGTGCTAAGTCAATATGCCACATTTATGTTTCTATACACATTTTAGAGGCACCCTGTCATCACTGGAGACATGCATGGCATTCCATTATGATAACTGTTAAATTGTGAACATCTCATTTACTTGTTTTTGAAAGGCAGAGGAAACATTTCTGTTATTGGGATCACATTGGAGAGCAAATGAATTGATTATTCAACAAGTGATATTACTAACAGCATGTTGAGGGTGTCTCCAGTTATGATGTCTCCAGTTTTGGTTTATATATGTCAAATATTCCATTGCATTCTTGCCATAATATACTCTAAATTGCATACATTATGGAATCATAGTTTAATAGTCAGGTTGCATTGTCTTGCACTACCACACCTTCTAAATGAGATCTGTGAATAATGAATGAGTGGTGTTTCCCCTTTTCATGCTCTCTACATCTTTAAACATTCCCAGTTCACTTATTGTTGTTAAACAGAAAATCCACAATGACAAAACAATTAAAATGTGAAATGTTATTGGAGATCATTTTCAGGCCTGTATGAACGGATATTAGTTGTGATCAGTGACCAGCTTGTGAAAATCCACCCTAAGTCAGAATTCACATAAGTTATTGTATAGTGATGATATGATGAACAAGCCTCTCCAAAAGCTTAAAATCGATAGCCAAATCCTGGAGCTGTTAAAATGACACTGAAGAGAAGACTCTCTATGAACCAAGAGTGACACAGCGATGTACATGTTTTTGGTTCATAACTGTGAAATGAAAATCTTGGATACAGAAGCTCAAAGTCCAGAAAGTAATCTCAAATTAATTTCAGTTTTGTCTCTTGGTGACATCAGGACATCACAGTACAGAGACGCTGCCCTCTTGTCTGTCTTTTTCATAATGTCACATTTTGTCTGAGTTCATAGGAATAACTGGCCCCCGGGGGATTAGCTTTGGTACAATGATGTCCGTGAATCAAATCTATATTGAACTGTTGAACATGATACTAATAACACATCAATTTTCTTCCCTTTCACACGTCACAAGTCTTTCATATTAAGCTGCATTTCCTCCCTGTGTTTGATACAGCTCTATTCTCAGTAGGTGGTCAAATCTGTTTAAAGGCCTCCCTTGTCTTCCAAATGTGGCGTATTAAATCCTCATCATATTCTTATCCATCTCACTCGTTCCTTGTAATATACCGTATTTCCTCCTTAACTAATTCTTCCTAATCCGATTTGTGAGAGGCGTCCATCCAATCCGGGACGAGAAGATTGTTTTACTATGTGAAATGTCAGATAATGGCAAGGCCTTTCACTTAAACTGACATGAAAAAAAAGGAAAAAAAGGATGTAGGATGAACAGAAAGAGGAAAAGAAAAACATTAATTAATGCTTCACAGATCTCCCTTCTTCCTCTGTCTTCTTCACACTTCTGCCTCACTGCATTTGTGAAAGACATGCATCCAATGTGTTAAAGGGGTGGCATTGTTGTATGGTCTGTAGTCACTGTGGTCCTTGGATATGACGTGGCATCTGATGTGTTAAAGAGGAGAACTGTTGCTGTTTGTTACCACTATGTTGTCACTCCATTTTCTTGTGTATTAGCTGACTTCAGCTGTGCGGAGGACATAAATCTCTCAGGATGTTAGGTTTAGTCAATTTGATTTTAATGCAATTTGTCTTCAATTAACAGGCAATACATCCAGTGAGGCAATTACCAAATCAGAGTCTGCCAGGTAAGTCACACATAGTGGTTGTGTGCCCTATTTTGCTAGGCAGCCAAGCATATCCAATTTTAATCGTCACTTTGTCATTTAATTTCATCAATTGGTAACCATTTTTTATGGATAAATGAGAAATATTATACTATGTATCTCCAGATCCATGAAAAATGTTTGTGTGTGTGTGTGTGTGTGTGTGTTTATTATCTCTGCTTGTCTTGATTCCTGACTGGAGGGGAAAAGAACCTGGATGTTTCTGTCCTTCCTCTGTTGCACTGCACATGAATAAAAGAATAACAAAGAACGACAGTATGACACATGAAAGGCATTTAACATACAAGATTACAGCGACTTCTCGTCAATACAAGAAACATATATCCCCAATAACAACTGTAATTATTGAAAACAGCACACTTTCTGAGTTAAAGAGGAAACAATTTCCATGGCAGAAATGTAGATTTTGTTTTTTTATTTGATGTTGTTGTTGTTGTTCCAAAAGAAACATCTAAGAAAATTCTGATACCTGCAGTGAAATCATGGATCAGATGATGCTTTGAGTGAATGAGTGTTGAATTGTGTTTTGACATCATACAGACATAGCAAAATGTATACTGAAGATCCTCTGTGATGTAATTAATTAAAATTGTCACTTGAAATGTTTGATAGTCTATAGACAACACATCCATTTGTGTGCACAAATGTAACTGTAGTACATCTTTAACCACACCGAAACTGAATAACGATCTCTCATTTGCCATTATGGCAACACTGAAGTATCTGGCTGACAAGAAAAACAGCCCTGTATTTGCCTCTGCCCTCTCTGTTATTCATTCTGCTCCTGTCTGTCTTTCACACAAGCAGAGAACCAGGTATCATCTAACAGACAGACGGGTTGAACCTGCTTACAGTAAAACCACTGACTCAACTGACTCACTGTGTTGTGTCAACAGATACAGAGATAATGCATCTTAACTCAAATGGAAAAATGCACACGCACAGGCACACACGCACACACACACACACACACACACAGTTAGACTGTTTTGTGTGTACACAGAATCAGTTGTGTGAGAGACACATAACTGTTTGTTTACCCAAGTTCAGTTTAACTGATCTAACTGCTGCATTCCTACATACAGGGAAATTGAAGCTACTTCTACAGTGCATAAGTCATAAACACAGGCATACTTTCATCAAGGATTTGAAATGTTCATTTAGTCTCACCAGGACTCAGGTGCAGTCTCCTCCCTCATTTTAAGAAACGCTGTCATAGGAAAGTTTTTTTTAGCATTTAGGATAATGAAAATGCTCCATATTTTGTAGCTGCATCCAATAGTTTCAGAGAGCTGTGCCTTAATTAGGAGAGTTAAAAACTTAAGTTGAACTTAACTTCAGTTTCACAATGCTGACCACAACAAAGTCTTGATTGTACAGTATTAGTTTAAAGTCCATTGTTTGGGATTACAAGATCCACATGTTTTTATCCCATCGTTACACAATACAACGCTGAGCAATCAAATTACTGGTGAGTGTGTGTGCTTGTTTGTGTGTGGATCTGTGTGTGTGTGGGTCTGTGTGTGTGTGTGGGGACAAGTCTGTCCACCGTGGGTTCTAGATCAGCCGTGACACACTCGGAGACCAGGTAGGGAGTTTAACAGGGGTTTTTATTCCCTCTCCACACACACACAAACACAATACACTCAATATACTATAAATGGGCGCTCGCTCCGCTGCTGGCCTCCGCTCTCTCTCTCGGCCAGTCGCTGTCGGCAGTCCCCCCCCCCAGGCCCAGTCACTACTGCATAAGAAGGGAGAGAGTAATTAGCAATGAGGAACACCTGTGCCAATTACTCTATCCCTGGCACTGTTCCCGTGAGCCACTCCCACCCACCTTTCCCCTACAGCTGAGCCAAACCCCCCCCGAGGAGCGGGAAAGGAAGTCAGCCACAGCCATCGGCCTATGGATCACCTTGAACTTAAAAGGCTGCAAAGCCAGATACCACCGGATGATCCGCGCGTTGGTATCCTTCATGTGGTGGAGCCACTGAAGGGGGGCATGGTCCGACCAGAGGGTGAATGAGCGTCCCAGGAAGTAGTAACACAGGGCCCCGACCACCCACCAGATAGCCAGGCACTCCTTCTCCACCGTGCTGTACAGTGACTCCCTCTCGGACAGTTTCCGGCTGATGTACAGGACTGGGCGGTCAACCTGCCGCACCTCCTGGGACAAAACGGCTCCCAGCCCTCTGTTCGAAGCATCTGTCTGCAGGGTGAAAGGGAGAGAAAATGTAGGTGTGTGGAGAAGTGGCTCCCCACAGAGGGCTTATTTCACCCTCTCAAACGCCAGCTGGCACTGCTCCGACCACTGGACCGGATCTGAGGCACCCTTTCGAGTCAGGTCGGTCAGTGGGCTGGTCAGCTCCGCGTAGGCCGGCAGGAACTGCCTGTAGTAGTCGGCCAGCCCCAGGAACTGCCTCACCTCTTTTTTGGTATTGGGCTTTGGGCAGGCCGCAATTGCTGCAGTCTTGTCTACCTGCCCGCAGCCCAAGTGGTACCCCAGATACCGTACCTCCCTCCGTCCAACTGCACACTTCTTCGGGTTGGCCGTGAGCCCCGCCCGTCTCAGGGATTCGAGCACAGTGGCCACCTGCTGCATATGCTGCTCCCAGCTGTCACTGTGGATGATCACGTCATCCAAGTAGGCAGCAGCATGCGGACGCAGCACCCGATCCATGAAGCGTTGAAAGACGGCTGGGGCACCGAACAACCCGAAGGGAAGCGTCACGAACTAGTACAACCCGTACGGAGTGGAGAAGGCAATTTTTCCGCCGCCGGCCAGCCATGTGCCCCAGCCGTCACCTCGAAGACGTCCAGGAAGGACTGGGGGTCATCCGCCGGCTGCTGTCTGGGCCACCAGCTGCTGGAGGACCAGCGTCTGTTGTTGGGCCTGCTGGCGGAGAACGTCCATAAACTGGTGCGTCAGCCCGGCATGATCATGGAGCACGGCCGCCTGTTCACGATGCATGGCGGCCACCTCCTCCACCATCTGTGCGAGGGCGGACTGGTCGGGTGGACATCTCCGGCTGATCCTGTGGTTGGGCACCAGTTGTGGTGTGGTCTGATTCACCATGGGTTCTAGATCAGCCTGGAAGCACGCTCGGAGACCAGGTAGGGAGTGCAGTAGGGTTTTATTGCCCTTCACAAACACAATCAACATACACAAAGTACATTATCAAGTTGCGGTCGCTCCGCTGCTGGCTTCCGCTCTCTTCCCCAGCCAGTCATTCCGGGAAGTCCCCTCCAGGCCCAGCCGCTACTGTATAAGAAGGGAGAGAGTAATTACCAATGAGGAACACCTGTGCCAATTACTCTAACCCTGGCACTGTTCGCGTGAGCCACTCCCACCCACCTTTCCCCTACAGCTGAGCCAAACCACACCCTTCCATCACATAAGCCTATTAGTAAAATAATAAATAATGGGTATCTGTCTGAAGGTTTTGAGCCTGCTAGGGGGTATGCCAAGGATGTCCTTTATCTCCCTATTAGCAATGGAAATGCTTGCCATACGAATTAGAAATGACCCCAACATCAAGGGTTTACATTCACATGGCATAGAAACAAAAATCTCTCTATATGCGGATGATGCAATTTTTCCCTTACAGCCACAGCAATCCTGTGTTGATGCTCTCATTAAAATATTAGACAAATTCTAAATTGTATCGGGTTTGAAGCCAAATTATGAAAAATGCATTATCCTACGAATAGGCTCCTTAAAATATTTCAAGTTTCAATAACCTTGTTCAGCTCCAATCAGTTGGACTGACGGACCTGTTAATATTCTGGGGGTCCATATTCCAAAAGATATTAAAATAATAGCTAAAGAAAATTATGATATTAGGTTAAGTAAGATGGATAAAATATGATTACCCTGGAAAGGAAAGAAGCTGTCTCTTTATGGTAAAGTTACGTTAATAAATACATTCATTGTGTCTCAATTTACTCACCTCTTTATGGCTCTTCCATCACCAGATAAAACTTTTTTAAACAATATGAATGTAAAATATTTATTTATGGAACAATAAACCAGATAAAATAAAGAGAAAATATATATATATAACTTATGAAAATGGAGGATTAGATTGATTGAATATTGAAGCAAAGGCCTCTTGGGTTCCAAAAATGAATTTTAATCAAAACTGGACATCTGGAATGATATTTTCGAACATACACCCTATCTTCAAAACGACAGTATTCCCATTTATTCAAATTAAAGGAATATTTCAGCGGTAGTGCAAATTTACCTCATTCTGGACTTCGTAGCACCTCTAACAATCACCCCAGATAGTTTTCATCTTCATTGCTCCTGGAATTAGATTTGGATGAATTTGTTGTAAAAATAACGATTTTAAAAGTCACTCAAAGTCATTCTAACCCACCTCTATTTAACAACACAAAGGTGTTGAATGGAACGGTACCTTTATTTTTTTAATTTTCAGCCTAGTTTTCTGTTAAATTAATACAGAAATCGTGCACTAGTTGAACTACCGGAATTTTACTTCCTAGTTGTTCGCCTGTGATTGACAGGAGGCGGGACAACAGTTGACAAGTTCTGTCCTATCAGACGACGTTTACACTTGGATTCTAGCTGATGCAATCTGGGCGCGCAGGGATACCATTGCACTTCCTGCATTCTTTTGGATCTCCCGTGGCTGCAATGCAGGAAGTGCAATGGTATCCCTGCGCGCCCAGATTGCGTCAGCTAGAAGCCAAGTGTAAACGTTGTCTGATAGGACAGAA
>OMLI01099847.1:0-11662 GCA_900302605.1 Rondeletia loricata
CATCTCAGAATGCCTCTGGTTGTGTTACTCATGACATTCACCACCAGTGCCTGAAAATAGGGCTGGGCGTTTAATCGAGTTTCAATTTCAATTACGATGTTGGCTTCCCACGATCATGAAAACAAGATAATCGAGAGAAAACGATTATTGTGCCGCATGCAGTGTTGCTCTCATTTTGTCTTGTTTTGTAAATGCAGCGCACCCTTCCTTCGCAGCGGCCCGCTCCGCCCCTCCCCCCAAGCCCAAACATTAGTTTCAGCTCGAGTTGAGAACAGGGAGGAGGGAGCCACGGCGCGTTTCTATTGTTATTTTGAAACATCCTTGGTAGAATTTGTAGAAGATGACAGAAAGACAGCCTTTGGTCGAGAAGAAAGGTAAAACAAATTCATTCGTGTGGAAACACTGGTTTAGAGGAGTCAGACTTGTTAAACTTCAATAAGCGCATATGATGTTCTCAAAGTCAATGAGTAATCATGTTTAATAACCGTGATCTCAATATCAATCAAAATAATCGTGATTATGATTTTTGCCATAATCGCCCAGCCCTACATTGTGTTAATCAAAACAAATCTCATAATTGAAATAACTGTTTTTAACACATTAAGTTTAGGACTTTAAAGGAACTTCCTTCTGATAATAACATTAAATAATGAATATAGAGGGCTACATACATTCAAAACAGCAGCTTAGCTTAACAGCCAACATGCAACATCCCCATCAACTGCATATATAAAAAAAAGTGTAAAAAAATAAATCACAAAAAAAATAAACAAAATATAAATATTAGGATTTGCAGAATCGATTCATAATCTGGAAAATTATAATCGCGATGTATTGGTGTATCAATTTTTTTGCCCAGCCCTACTATGGTATTAAACAATAGTCTGGGGAAATAAATTATCCTTCAGCATTGTATTTTTAGTCTTTCTGCCAGTCAAGCACTGAAACAGCACTTTGAAAAAGAAGACAGTTTTGGGTGATTTCTTTATTGCTCTTGTGTGCCAGGACGAGAAACATAATCTGTATTATGTGTAATTGATGAATCCTGTATTGATCTTGGTAACATTCCTTGGCGAATTCTTGAAACGTTAATTCCTCCTGTCTTGATGAAAATGATGCTTAATGGCCTTTCACTATGATGTCTTTGCTGAATAATGTCTTAATACCAGTTCTCTGATGCAGGCTTGTACCAAAGAAATGATGAGGAAAATGTGGAAGTATGGTATGAAGGGTTATTCATAACTCTGGGCTATAGACAGCATCTCCAGTTATCATTTTCCACATTGAAGCAGTCTTGATCTGAGTGGGCGTTATTAGAGGAGGGGTCAACAGATAGGAGGAAGGGCAGGTGGGTGGTCACTGGTTGACTTGACACAGGTGTCAGATGGCACATTTGGCAGATACCTAATCACCAGTATCATGTCTGCTATACTGTATGGTGTGTGGTCACTTGGGCCAATGTCCTATGGGTGAGGATAATCCAGAGACATCCCAGATAGTCTCTTGACTTTGTGCGAAACACTGAATATTTATTGTAGATACTGAAATATCACGTTTTGTTCAGTTTTCAGCATCTGTTGATTTAATACAGATCAAAAGGCAGCATTTATTTTACATGAGGACATGCTTACTAGAAAGTGGAGAGTAAAGTAGATGTTATTTCTGACATTCGATATTTGAATCTGACCGCCTTGCCTACTGAAGCATGAAATCCCTCCATCTACCATCTCCCCCCCTTTTTCCCACACTGCACTGGCCTCCTCCTTTCTGATCTCAATCCAGTATGGAAGCCTTTTCACAATGCTGGGCTGATCTACTGATGATCAGTGGGTCCCCCCGCCTCTTTTCTCTCTCTCTGCTTCGTTTCTCTGCACACAATGTTGAGCTGACCTACATACTGGGTGGGTGGGTTCCAGAAAATCATTTGGGTTTGTTGGGTTTACTAAATCATAAAATATCTCTGTTCCAGAGCTGCAGTATCTGTAGCATCTGTATCAACATTTGCAGTTAACAGGAAGGATGAACAAATGCAGATATGTCCACCCGCACAATCCAAAAAGCTGGATTTATTGTAAGAGCTGCTTAATATTATTTATTTTAATTTAAAAAAAATTGGACTGAAAATATAAGAAAGAAAGCTCAGCTAATGCCTACTAAAATTGCAGAAACTAATGTGGAGCCTTCTGGAAGTGTTGTGGGCCCACAATCATATCAAATCTTGTATATTGGCCACTCTAACTAATAATTTCTAAATTGATAAAAAGATGAAAAAAAGATGTGCAAAAACTTGGCTGTTTCCTTTAAAGAATGTTCCTTTTTGTGTTTCAGGGATCAAACTTTTAAACTTTTGACTGTCTTATTAATCTATATTTGTCTGGAGGGTGACAGATCTAGCAGTAGGAACCACAGACTAGCACAAAGGGATGCATAATATTGATTTTGTGTTGTGGACTCAAAAATGTAATTCAAACTTAACCTAGTGGGTTGTTTCCCAAATCCTGTTTCTTCCTGAAATACCCTCCTACACTACCTCAGAAAACAAGTTCATTTATATATATAGCCCTTTATCACAAGCATGTCTCAAAGGATTTTACAGAGAAGGAGCCTACCTAGATCTAACTGATCAACAATCAATCGTAGAACCATTTTGATTCTCCCCTCTACAAAAAGGAATGCATTTGTTATTACTGCTATTATTCTGTCTCTGCATCCCCAGCTCTTTGTCCCCACTTGCCTGTCTTAAAATTATATTCTTATCTGCAATATCTTAAATGTTAGCTGGAGTTTTCTGAAACATCTGGAGAATACCACTCAGTTTAATTGTTTATTCATATTGCCGCTCCATATTTGTGGGAATGAACAACTCCTTTCCAGTGCCAGGAACCAGAGAACTAGCACTGAACCTGTGGTATCATCAAAATGTTAAGAGCTGCCTCACAGACAATGAAAGGTGGACTGATTTAGAAGACCCACAGATTATGTGAGCTTTAGTATTTTCAGTTCTGAACCAGAAAATGTACTATTATCCTGAGAAAATCCCCCAAAGCGCTGACAGTCACCTACGCCACCTTTTCCAATTCCATCTCTAACTTCACAAGTTCAAATTTTGGTCACTGCTTTGGGAGAAAGCGGTTTATTTTCACAAATATTGAGTGAACTCTCCTATACCATAGGAATAACTTGAATGAATTCTTAGATGAGTTTTATTCCTCTTTAATGCTGAAGGCACCGTACACTGATGTGACTATAAAAATAAAAAAAAAAAAGCGAATCAAATTGTTTCTTTACATCTTATTTTCCTTAAGAGAAAAATTTGTTAGACAAAAATTCAGCTGCATTTGAAAATAGGTCACAGTTAAAAATATGACGCGGCTGGTCTCATTAGTTCTCATTAGTTACGGAGAATTCACTCATTGGCAATAAAAAACGCTTAATGAATGTTTCGGCCGAAAATTGACATATAGGGCCTTTAACTACTTGTTCTTAATGAAAAAAATCAATCTAGAAAAAAATGCCCATGGCAAAATCTTCCTGAGCCTGGTGATGTGCAGTGAGCTCCAAAAAGATTTGGACAGATTTGGACAGATTAAAAAACAGATTACCCCTCTCTGATCCGCAGAGACTTTTACGTGTATCTTTGCAGAAGTATTATTTTTTTATTTTTTATTTTTTTATTATTTAAGTAGGGACAGTGCATATTAATGAACATTTAACAATAAATGTACATAAATATGCCTGATTATAGCCAAAGGCTAATTTACATCAGGAGTCCCATAGGCAGGTTGGTGTTACAGTCAAAACATCCATAAATATACATAGTGTACAACACAAACACACAACAATGGAGAACAAGAAGAAATAAGGTGGGAGAAAAATTCCCGCTTTACACTGTTTATTTAGGATTAATGTGGAGGTACCTAACTCTGGATTAGGTCTTTAAAAAAGGAATCGTGTGCATTGTGTTGTTCTGTCCCCCTGCTGGGTCTGTCAGGTTATCTGTACAGGAGCCTTGTGCGTGTGTGAGTGAACGCATGTGTCTTCTTCTGACCTTTACTTTGTTCTGTCCGTTGCAGGTTGTCCATGTGGGTGGCCAGGAGGATGGAGGCCAGGAGGGCTGTGTGCCTGGCTTCCAGGTCAAGCACTACCAGGTGGAGTACAGCGGACCTTTCCAGAAAGGCCAGCCGCTCACACAAAGTGAGTATTACATCCTGGATGGGGACCGGCTACGATTACACAGTCAAAAATGGACAGAATTGACAATGGCTGTTTTGCGTCCCGATTTCCTTGCCTTGTTTTCTCTGGATGTTTACTCTGTTGCTCTTGCTCTCGCTCTCTCTCTCTCGCTCTCATTCTCTCTCTTTTGCTCTGTGTCATTCCACACACACACACACATGCACACAAGCGCACATGCACATATAGACATTCAAATTGAGCCTAGCTGTCTGGCTCCTGAGGGTTTAAATAGCAGCATAAGCAGGGGAGCTGAGCAGAGCAAAGCCAGGCTTCTTCTAGGTCAGTGTGTGTGGGCTGTTTTGTTCCTAGCATTCATTAGAATTCATGCAACTACTTGTTATAAACAGGAGACAGAAGTGGTGGCTTCGCTGCGCAACAGTGATAACAACAACAACAACAACAACAACAACAACAACATTTGTGTCTGCAAATTAATTATTCTAGTGTGCGTGTGTGTGCGTGCGTGCGTGCTTGTGGCCTATGACTAGTTTGCTCAAGTTTCCTCAGTTCCAGCGCACAACCTACCATGCTAGAGTCGACTTAGCCTTCAGTAGATCTTATGCAGGAATGTGTGTTTTGATCCCTGCAGGTTTATAATCAGACCCTTAAAGATAGAGTTGAGAGAAAGGTCGCTGGGTTCACAACCAAGGGGTTGTCATAGAATAGTTTGAGCCAACAGGGATCACTGCAGTGTCCAGTGAGATTCCCCATGGACTCCTGCATTGCGAGACTCGGGCCACAGTAGTCCAATCTTAACTTCATGTTACTGCCACAGCTTATTGGTCCAGTCCACTCCTCTGGGACCCACCGGTAATGCCTATCTGCACAGCTCCGCTCCTTCTCCACAGAGGTCAGCAATAGTGTCTGCTACAGTAGCTAACAGTCTGCTCCTCTGGGGATGTGAGCTATGGCTGCAGGCATGTCTCTCCACAGAGATTGACAAGGTGCAGTCAAGTAGTTGCACTACAGAGCTGGGAAAGTATTCACTCATTTATTCATTCAATGATTCATTCACTTTTGCACTCACTTGTTATTTGTAAAATATGACGAAATACCATGAAAATTTGTAAATTCGTATGGGAATAATTAATAATTCATTAATGCAGTCAGTCATTTCACCCACCCATCAGTTTATTGATTTATTTACTTATTCAGCCACTCACTTCTTTATTTATTCATTCCGCTGTGTTTCTCTCCACATGGCAAGGTTACGTTGGTAAGATGGCCGATGTTAGCATTTTATTACCTGCTCCAGTGACATCCACTGAGTGTATCTACATGAAAAGTACAGGTTTACTTCTCTCCTGTTCTACTACAGGACAAACTCCACTGACAGACAGCTTTTCCAATTGAAAATACATACTTTACTACATTGGCAGCAGAATATGACAAATCTGAGCATTTTCTCCTTCAATCTTTTCCCCTTCTTTTTTGGTTTTATTGTGTTTGATTGGGTGAGGCAGTGAGGCATTTTGTCATCTGGAGGCTCAGCGGTGCGTGTAGTAGGAGACAGAGCTCAGTTCTGCTTTGGTGCACTGCTCTGGGACAACAGAGTGGTTCCATTACCTTGAATATGCTCCTGTCAGCAGAAACACCTCTCACCATGGGGGGTCTCATTGGCCACACATCATGGACAGAACACACACACACACACACACACACACACACACACACACACACACACACACACACACACACACACACACACGTATAGTACAGGCATAGATATGCATGTGCATGCTTAGAGCTAACAGAAACAGGAAACAGGCACACAGATGGAAGCACACATGTTGCTGTTGATGTATACTTAACTACACGACACAAATGTGTTGTTTGGTTTTTGATCATTTTTAGTATTTCTTAAAGACTCAAACCACCTGCACAGACACAAAGCTTCAGTGATTTCTGAAGCTGTACAGCATGCTGAAAAACAACAGGAGCACAATGAAAAACAACATATAAAGGGAAACTACAAAGGTAAATAATAAGGCAAATTACGCATTTTAGTATTTCTCTTGAAAGGTGCGTGATTGGATACCTCAGTGAAATACAGGCTGTGTCAGCGGCTGCTCAATAGTACTCATTGTATCTACTAGGTACAAGTATGTCAGCTGCACAACAGCAAATAGAGAAAGAGTCCATATGCTTTGTGAGTGTAATTATGTGTGTATACATACCTACATGACCAAGTTAGTGTTTCTGCACAGTTACGATGTGTGTGTGTGTGTGTGTGTGTGTGTGTGTGTGTGTGTGTGTGTGTGTGTGTGTGTGTGTGTGTGTGTGTGTGTGTGTGAAATTCAATGCATTCCCCATTATGTATAGATTTCAGAAAATCACCAATTTCTGAAAATCACCAATTTACCTTCCCACCATCCATTTTGTTACATTTGAACAAATCGTCTGCTGAGTGTGAGCATGATTCATACAATGTGCCAGAGGCTGCAGCCAGGCCTAGTGACACTTGCAGATTTATGTAAATTGTGTTCAGTCCTGTGCCACCTGCTGTAGACCTCCCTGTGTAATTACCAGTGCAGGGGCGGTCTGTTAGCGAGAGATACCTGTTGGTGCAGACCTGGGTTCAAGGACATCCATCTTGGCTAATGGCCATCTCCGACAAACAAACACATACACAGTCACTCATTCTCTGTCTCTGTCAGTCTCTCTCTCCCGCTCTTGACACCCTTGCTGCTTTTTTTGCCACTACTTGTCTTTCTTTGCTGCTTGTCTGTCCTTCATTCACTCCACTTCTCCCTCTCCTGACACCCAAGCGGTCATTACTTACAGATGGACGACAAGTAATCACATGAATAATTGATGTCAATGAAAATAAAAATGCATAAGCAAACAGAAAAGGAGTGGCCATGAATGCAGATGATAACGTTTCTGTCTCTTTCCCATCTTATGTCCTGAGTAGACTCTTGAAGCCTGTTGGGTAACGTGTATTAACCATTTGACTCTCCAGTAATATCAGTGGAATCAGTCTTTCAATCAGTAAAACTGGACCTTATGCATACTTTAGGATAACAATTTATCCACCACCCCTTTTGCTCCTGACACTGTCAACATTTGTCACTTAAATCATTGTCATCCTAATGTCTGTGTGCTTACATGTACATCGGTAGGACTAGATTGAAATGTTACACTGGAGAAAATCTGTACCACTGAAGATAGCACAATTAATTTGAAAAGCATACTCAAAAAAAGCAAAGATTAATTTCAAATTTTGAAAAGTAATAGAAAAGACTTAATAGAAAAGCCTGGGGAGTACTTTTTTCTTCTTCTTTTTTTCACCAAGGAGTTGAGTTTATTCAGGTGCAGGAGATGTTTGACTCTAAGGTGTGGAATGCCTTTTCTGCTGTATAATGAATAAAATGAAAAAGTCAAATGTATTTAATACTCAATGGAATTTACCCTTTAATCTCTCCAAGTGCAGTGCTTCCAATTCAATATGAGTCTCTCTGTATCACTGTGGTAATAACCATTGCCATGAGAAAATATAGATGCACAGAAAACAAACTGTTGTCTGAAGAGGGAATAATAATATGGGCCTCAAACTCATAGGTATAGATCACAAACTGAAGTGTCATATTTTTCCGAACGTTGCTACCAATCAACTTCTCCACAGTGTACAGATGCATTAAGCAGCCCAGGCAGATAATTGCCTTTACTGTAGGATAAATTAAGTTCAGAGTTCTTGCTTAAACTTTTCGTTCTCTCAGTGGGTTCTGTCATGATGCAGAGAAATACAACGATGAGATGTATTGCTTTTGAGACCGAGTTATAGCTTGCCTGAGTTTTGCAAGCCTCTTTGTTTCTTGCCTCAGCGCTAACCTCTCAGAAGTGGCAGTGAAGTTGATGCAATTTTCTGTCACTGTAACCTGGCAGATTGTCAGAAATAATGGTAGTTCAGAATACCAGTAATGCTGTTACGGTTAGGTTGTCTTCTGGACCCAAAATGCAGACACAGACAAAAGGTTGTAGGGAAAAGTGGGTTTAATGTTAGATAAGGGGAAGGGGTTGCGCTGGTGGAGATGGGAGGCTGGTTTAGACAGAGGCAGGCAGGCAGATGAGTGAGGGAGCAGGGAGGCAGGTTGAAGTAGCGTGGATGGAATGAGGAGACACACTGGGAAGAGGGCTCAGGGAATCCTGGACACAGGAGAATACAGTTAGTCAAGGTACGAGGTAACACTGGGAGATACTCGTGTGACATAGGAAACTAGAGCGGCCGAGAGAGTGACTACCACGGGAGTTGGCGGAACAATCTGGCGAAGAGTAGTTGAAGAGCTGGGTTTTTTATGCTGCTGAGTTGATGAGTAGATTGGAGACAGGTGTGGAGGAGAGGCAGAGCCACACACACACACACACACACACACACACACACACACACACACAGACAGTGAAGGTGGAGAGAAGGTGGAGACAAACAAGGGACCTCAAAAGGACCAACATAACGGGGAGCTAACTTACGGGACTCAACCTTAAGAGGTAGGTCACGGGAGGAGAGCCAAACCTTCTGCCCAGGTTGGTAGGTGGGCGCAGGGGTCTGGCGACGGTCAGCAATGCATTGGTTCCTGGCAGCAGATCGGAGGAGGGCAGACCGAGCAGCCTTCCAAATCCGACGGCAAAGCTGGAGATGAGCCTGCACCAACGGCACCGCCACTTCCTCCTCCTGCGCAGGAAAAAGGGGAGGTTGGTAACCCAATGAGGTTAGGAATGGGGACATACCTGTGGCGGCGCTGGTGAGGGAGTTGTGGGCGTACTTGACCCAAGGCAGTTGCGAGCTCCAGGAGGAAGGATGGCGAGCGGTGACGCAGTGGAGAGCTGCCTCCAGGTCTTGGTTGGCCCGCTCCGTCTGCCCGTTTGATGGAGGGTGGTAGCTGGACGAGAGGCTGACGGTGGCACCCAGGTCCTGGCAGAAAGCCTTCCAGACTTGAGGAGAACTGCGGACCCCGGTCAGACACGATGTCCTGGGGAATCCCATGGAGCCGGAACACATGAAGCACCAGAAGGTCCAAGGTAGCTTGGGGAGAGGGATGAAATGAACAGCCTTTGAGAAACGATCAACTACCGTGAGAATGGCGGTGTTGCCTGCAGATGGAAGTAGACCAGTCACAAAGTCGATGGCGATGTGGGACCAAGGACGGCCGGGAACAAGCAGCGGGTGCAGCAAGCCAGCAGGATGCTGATGGGAAGACTTGCTGCGGGCACAGACGGAGGAGGCGGACACAATGGCTCGGGTGTCTTGGATCATGGAGGGCCACCAGAAACGTGTTTTATGTGTGCGGTTGAAGCCAGGGTGACAGATGAGTTTAGAAGAATGCCCCCACAGGAGAACTTGGGCACAAACAAACTGTTCGCGGGACCGTTACCTGGGTCTGGATGGTTGCGCCTCTCGGACGAGACTCGCAACTTCCCATGTAACTGCTGCCACCACGCAGGATGGAGGAAGGATAGTCTCGGGCTCGGAGGAGGATTTCTCTGGAGCCGACTGGCGGGAGAGGGCGTCTGGCTTGATGTTGCGGGAACCAGGGCGGTAGGTGAGGTTGAGGTTGAACCGCCCCAAGAATAGTGCACACCATGCCTGTCGGGAGTTGAGCCGTTTAGCGGAGCGGAGGTATGAGAGGTTTTTATGGTCAGTCCATACCACAAATGGTTGTTCAGCCCCCTCCAGCCAGTGCCTCCATTCCTCCAGGGCCAGAACCACAGCCAGAAGCTCCTGGTTACCCACATCGTAATTTCGTAATCGTAATGGGGAGAGACGCCAGGAGAAGAATGCGCAGGGATGCAGCTTTTGATCCTCCGGGGAGCGCTGGGACAGGACGGCCCCTACGCTGGAGTCGGAGGCATCCACTTCCACCACAAACTGCCTCGAGGGGTCTGGATGCGTCAGGACCGGGGTGGATGTGAAGAGCTGCTTAAGGTGGTCAAAAGCAGAGACCTGCCTCGGGGGTCCAGGAGAAGGCTGTGGAGGTGAACTGGGTAAGCGGGGCTGCAACTCGGCTGAAATCCTTTATGAATCTCTGATATAAGTTGGCGAAGCCTAAGAATTGCTGAAGCTGCTTCCGAGATGAGGGTCTTGGCCACTCTGCCACTGCCTGGATCTTGGCTGTGTCTGTCTTCACCTGCCCCTGCTCGATGATATAACCCAGAAAACTTACGGATGAAACATGGAATTCACATTTCTCAGCTTTAATAAACAGCTTGTTTTCTAATAGGCGACGAAGCACCAACCTGACATGCTGCGTGTGTTCCTCCATGTTCCAGGAAAAGATCAAGATGTCATTGAGGTAGACGAAGATAAAATGGTTCAACATGTCGCGGAGGACGTTATTGACGAGTGCCTGGAAAACAGCGGGGCATTGGTGAGGCCGAAGGGCATGACCAGGTACTCGAAATGGCCGAGGGCGGTGTTGAAAGCCGTCTTCCACTCGTCACCTTCCCGGATCCGGATAAGGTGGTAGGCATTCCGGAGGTCCAGCTTGGAAAAGATGGTAGCATGCTGAAGGGGCTCAAAATCAGAGTCAATGAGTGGAAGGGGATATTAATTTTTTATGGTGATGTTATTGAGACCACAGAAGTCAATGCAGGGACGCAGGGAGTGATCTTTCTTTTCCACAAAAAATAAACCGGCATCGTCAGGAGACGAGGAGGGTCTGATTAGGCCTGCTGCCAGCGAGTCATGGATATACCTCTCCATGGCCTCCCTCTCAGGACGGGAAAGGTTGTAGAGACGACTAGTCGGCAGGGGAGCTCCGGGAAGCAGGTCAATAGCGCAGTCATATGGTCGGTGTGGAGGCAAAGAGAGGGCTAGTTGTTTGCTGAAAGCCTCTCCCAGGTTGTGATAAGCAGGGGGAACAGAAGAGAGGTCGGGAGGCTCAGGAACAGGGGTAGTAGCAAACTCCCCGGGAGCCAGGGCTGACATGAGGCAGTGAGAGTGACAGAACACAATGGAACCGGCAGATCAATCTATGTGGGGGTTGTGGAGCGCCAGCCAGGGCCAACCCAGGACCACCGGAGCATGGGGAGAGGAGATGACATGGAGTTGGATGAGTTTCTGGTGGTTACCCGACAGGACTAGAGTCAGGGGCAGGGAGCGGTGGGTTATCCAGGCCAGGAGTTTCCCATCCAGCGCATTAACGGTCAGGGGTGTGGGAAGGGCCTCGTTGGGGCTCCTGGCCTGGGAGACGAGTGTGGAGTCCACCAAGGCATGCACTGGGATTGTTTCTTTCAAACACAGGGGGAGGGGAGGCGTGAAACTGCATGTGAGATCGGGGAACTGAAGAACAAGCGGTCGTACGGCTCATCAGGGTCCCTGCTGTCACTGATGAGCCCCCTCTTTTGGCCGGAGAGGACAGGAAGCTAGGAAATGACCAGCCTGGCCACACCCCTGCCTTTAGCCGCCGTTGGCGCTCAGATAGAGAAAGGCGAG
>OMLI01099849.1:0-10015 GCA_900302605.1 Rondeletia loricata
GAGAGACAGAGAGAGAGAGTGACACACACAGAGAGAGAGAGAGAGAGAGAGAGAGAGAGAGAGAGAGAGAGAGAGAGAGAGAGAGAGAGAGAGAGAGAGAGAGAGAGAGAGAGAGAGAGAGAGAGAGAGAGAGAGAGAGAGAGAGAGGAGGAGGAAAAAGGGCAAGGAAAGTCCAGAACTCTGTTCCCTTTTCTCCTCTCCTTCTCCACCTTGTCCAAATTTTTCCCCCCATCCTCAACTTATCTTCCCTCCATATCAGTAACATAACAAAAGGGATGACAAAGGGGAGGAGAGAGCGGGCAAACATGGAAACGTCCGGAACAGAATACTAACCCTCCCTCCCTCCTCCTCCTCCTCCTTGTTCACATTAGTCTTCCTTCCATCCCTCCCCTTCCATCATTTTTCATTGCTGGTGGAGATTAAAGTAGTTTCCGTCCGAGGTTGCGGGGCTCGGTGCCCTACGATCACTCTCTCCCCCTCAGGACTTGGCAGAGGCCCGGCGGGCGATGCCCACCCCATATGCCAGTCTGGAGCCGGGACTGGATGAGGGGGTTGTGTGTGTGTGGGGGGGGGGATTGGCCTGGCCTGGACAAAACTAGTCCAGGTGGTCACGGGCCATTTCTCTCCTCTGTCCAATGGAAAAAGAGCCACCGGGGGATCCTTTATGCAATAATGATTCACTGGATGACATGATATATGTGTAATTACTGGGAATGGCTCTCAGGAAGAAGACACATCATATCGCACATGGCAGCCGCTGGTAATTAGCTGTAATTGGGTGTTGGCTGGCGTGCGGAGAAATGTACGGCATTGATTATTGTTATTATGCTGCGCCGAATGAAAAGGAAACAAATCTATACTTCATTAATGGTACTGTATTACTCGCTTACTATATTCACTGTCTGCGGTCATTATCAAACCTTCTTGTTACAGTACATTGCATTATTATCACCATCAGAGCTGCTATTGTTTAAATCTGGGGATGGTTTATACAATTTATGGAAAGTAACTCCTTGTACCTGATGGTGAAATTGTATATGGGCTGTAACAAAGCTCTGTAAAAAAAAAAAAAAAGAAGCTCTATACAGAAAAAAAATAATCTGGGTGGAGGGTATTATTATTACGGGTATTGTGTTTTTTCCGCTTCATTTATTAATTTTTTTTCTTTTTTGATACTTCAACCCAGGGTAGGAAATAAACTTTTTTTTACAAGGGCTTTTTTTGCCCTCATGAAATATGTCTCAGGGGCATTTTGGATAATTTCTGGGGCAATATTCTCAAATGATGGGAAATACCTTCATTCTTCTATGTTGCATGACACACAATATTCAATTACTCTTATTAAAAAAGCGAAGGGAGCAGCCAAACTTAATGCAAGAACATTGAATTGGTAGAAATACTCACACTGAGTTATAATCCCAGTTACGGATTGTGAGTTGTGATTGTGAGTATTTTTATCCATTTAATGCATATTTTATTTTTTAAAGTATAAACAATAAACACAACGTTACGCAACATCACAGTTCAACATCTCAACAACATTGCTGATTGTCTGTTATGTATGGCACTTGGCAAACACATTTAAAATAACATATATAAATTAAAATAACATTTGACAACGTTACGTAACAACGTCACAGTTCAACATCCTCCTCTTCTCTCATGTCAACATCAGTGGATTGCCTTTTGCCGTATGGCATGATTGAAGGCCTTTTGGCTCTGTGCCCTGACCTAAACCACCGGTCCACTTCTGGCTGAAGGTTCACTTTGTCTTCAGGTGGGCCCTCGAGAGAAATCAGCAGCAGTTGGTTGAGCGTGTCTGTGTTCAACTGGTTTCTCCAGTCACTCTTTACCCTATTCATTAAAGAGAAAGCCCTCTCCTCCTTGGCTGTGGCCAGAGGCATCACTTCAACGATCTCATGGAGATGAGTGAGGTTGGGGAATTCCTCTGCCCAAGAGGACTCAAACAACCGCGATCTTAGCTGTTGCCCATTCTGCACGTTACGACATCTTACCACTTTCTTAAGACGTGCCCACTCTGCCATGGCCAAGTCCATATCACAGCCTTTGGCAGTGATTACTTGCTGGAAGTGCTGGAGAGGAGCCACACATCATCCTCCCCATAGGAAGCATCATCTTCAGGCCAGTTGCTTGGGTCCAGCACACACATTGCACTGAACACCTTGTCCGTGGAGAACTCTCCAAATCTCTCCTCCAGGCAGTCCAGCACTATCTGAATCCAGCTCACTACCGTTTCGTCAAATGTGCGCTGGATGTCCAGTCCTGTCACTTTGACGCTCTTGTATTCTCCATTCTACCATTCCTTTTGCACGGACTGGAGCTTGTGGCCATGATTGGTTTTCATGTCCTTCAGCACCTCCATGGAGGCATGAATGCCACTCCTCATACCTGTTAAGGTTGCTCCATCCCGTTGAAAGAGGAGCGAGAGGTGGGATAGTTCCTCTAGGACATCAATGTAGAGCGCCAAGTGGAGGAGGAATCTGTAGGAGGTGATCTTCCTTAGCCAGCCTCGAACTCCATCCTCCAACTTCCTCCATGTGGGCAATTACCGCTGGATAGATTCTTTCCAATCCCTTCAGTGCTCTGCATCTGTGGCTAAGCCATCTTGTGCCCTCCACCCGACCTGGCACGACAATGGTTTCTTCTAGCATGTCTGCCATCTGCTCAAGCTCCCTGACATGCTTGGGTGATCTCCGGTAGAAGGAGGCGTAGGCGGAGAGGAAGTCATCAATCTGAAAAACATATTAAATAACTTTATTATGAAGGAAAAAAAAACTGCAGTTGTCTGTGTAAATTCTTGGTATGACTGGATCACTGATATCATACAGGTCTAACGTATACAGATAACTTGAAGTGTTAAAGGGGCAGTTCACCCAAAACACAATTTCACCTATTTTTCCACTTACCATGTGTGATTTGATGAGGTTTCTAGGTTTTCGCTGCCGCTCACTCTGTTACAATGGGCTCAATGGGGGGAATGTTTGTGGCAGTCAAAGCGGCAAAAAATCACATTTGAAAAACTCCACAGACTTCGTTGTGCACTGTTTGATTGGGAACTACTTTGCGCAGAGACAAGTAGTTCCCCATCAAACCGTGCACTACAAAGTCTGTGGACTTTCGTGAGTAACCGGGTCATTATATTTGGAAATAGACGTTGCAGTTGAGTTTTTCTATTGTGATTTTTTGGCGCTTTGAGCACCACAAACATTCCCCCCATTGAGCCCATTGTATCGTAGTGAGTGGCAGCAAAGATCTAGAAACCTCGTAAAATCACAGACATTATCTGGATTGATAGATAACACCCCGGGTAAGTGGGAAAATAGGTGAAATTGTGTTTTGGGTGAACTGCCCCTTTAAGTGAGGGAGGAGGAGGGGGGAGGGAGACCAAATGTAACTGTCCATCCAGATACTTTTGGGGCTTAGTGTATAAAATATGTCCCCTTCACTATACTAACCTCAGTGAAATAGATGCCTTTAAAGGCATCTTTGCAGGCAAGTTCCAGTCGGTGTGCCACACATTGGATCCCCATCAACCAAGGCAGGTCAGCAGCAAGTTTGGTGAAGACGCCATTCTTCTTCCCAAAGTTTGTGCTGGCTCCGTCAGCACCAAAACCCACAAGGCCCTCTTTCCACTGTGGAACGCCATTGGAGTCCATGAGGGAGTTGATTGATGCTAGGATTACACTTGCCGATGCATCCGGGGGCTGTGATCCTATGGAAAAAAGAGGATGTAAGTGACAAATGAAATGAAGTGTCAATTGGCTACCTACTACCTAAGACAGGCACCCAATTTTTTTTTCTTACTCTAAGAATCACATACGTATGCCCTTCTCCATGTATTTCACATACAGCACCTCCTTCTCACCTGCCCTCCTGTCTGTACTACCGTCAACAAGGATGCTGATGTATCTGGCCTCCTGCACCTGATCTGCTATGGCTCTCTGGATCTCTTCCATGCCTCTTCTCTAAGCTTATCAATGATGAGAAATACTGGAAGGGCTTCTCATGCTTTGCTATATGATAGGCTATATCAAATAGCTTGACCATTTTGGCATTGACCTCAGCATTCATTTTAAGCACTGACTGAACTATGGGCTCCCTGTGCTCCCTTTTGTTCTTCCAAGCCTCTGCAAAGAATATAAAACTCAATTTTACATATAGTTCACTGTATCTGTAACATGCTACCTGTGTAACCAACGTTACAACAGCCAGCTACTGCCCCTGCCCTGCTAAGGTTACATCGACCTGATCTCATAAAAAACTTAGCAGGCTTGAATTACTCACCATACGCGATCTTGTGAGCCTTGCTCTCTTCATGCCGTTCAGCCGTATACTTCTTCAGCGTCTTTGTGCCGGTGATGAAGCTGTCTACTGTACCCCGACAGGAGGCGTCTCTCGGCAGGCCATACAGTATAGCACAGTGTCTCCTCCAGATCATTTCATTTTCATTTTCTCTTTTTATGTTTTTATGTTTCCTTGTGGAAAGAGAGCAGTCAACCAAATTTCGTTGTACTAAGGTGTATAATGACAATAAAGTATCTATTCTATTCTATGTACTGTCGTCGGTCGCTATCCAGTCCATCCTCGGCCTCCACCCCACAATCGGAGACTCTTTGACAGCTTTGGTAGCTTTTTTAGGTACAGGGCAGACCGGGAGAGGGTCAGCTGTCGCGATTTCTAATGTCATTTCATTTTGAACTGATTGTGACTCAGCTGGAAGTGTGACAGGTTTGCGGATAAAAAAATGCTCCATGTTAACGTTAGCTGTCCAGCTGTCAGTATTACGCTCGAGCGGGAGGAGGGGGCGGGGGCTGTGCAGGTACGGAAGCCTAGCTGTCCCAGCCACGCTTTGCAAAACATATTAACTCTTTGATTAACTGTTTATTTTATTTTAAAAGCCCCCGTCATCCCAATTCCAAGGGCAATTTAAAAAACGTTAGGGGCATTTTTCCCCGAGCCCCCGTTAATTTCCGACCCTGCTTCAACCTTTTCTCACTCATTTATTATATTAGGTTGCTTAGTTTTGTCAATATAAATAAAAATGTCAATAAATATATCCTTGAAAATTTAAATTAAATCAGAGCTGCCATCACTGTACCTATAAGAGGGTGGGCATAATTGTCACCACTATTCTTTTTTATTCCAATTATTGCTTGGCATTTTTGCTTTATTGGATAGATCACAGCAGAGAGACAGGAAATATGGGAGAGAGAGTCCCAGTCTGGATTTGAAACCACGGCATCGTGGGTACGTGGTATTCTGAGTCACCAGGACACCACTAACACCACTTTTCTGTTTAAATCGCTCCACATGCTTTTCCTCCCCATCAGCTGCTGCTTTTCCAGAGGTAATGTGTGTGTTTGTGTGTGTGTGGGTCTACATGTGGTGATAGGAACCAGAGGGAAAGGTGATGAAAGGTCACCCCCGTCCGGGCTCTGTAGTGCAGTATACGCTCCGGTGTGTGTTTGAGAAAACAAAAGAGCCCAGGCAGCGATGTGGACAGCTAATCAATAGTGGACTTACTGCCTCATAACTGGCCTGGTTAGGAACTCTGTCTCCATCCCCTAGCACATGTCATCACCACTCCCTCATCACAGAGAGAAATAGGCAGAGGAGGAAGGAGGGAAGGAAAGTGAGGCTGCTTGGTTATTCTGCAGGAAAATATGCATGAAAGGAAAAAATCCCCTCTATGGACGTGACGTCAAGTCCAGATATTTCCAGCAGCTACAATGGAGTTTGATAGCAGAAAAATGTTTCAGCGATCTAAAACATCAACGGTAAACATCAGGTTTTGGTGTCAGTCCCTCAGAATCAAAGAGCGTGGGCTTCTTTCTAGAGCCGCCATTTTGCACCGACAATCATACAGGGAGAAATCCATCGTGGAAGAATAAGAGATACTAATTTATCTACCGACAGTAGTCAATAGACCAGAATGCACTGCAGCCACAATACAAGTTTTGAGTAAGGGGTGCGGCTGCTTCTCTGGGGTTGGGGTGATATATGGGGCCAATACTGGCCTTCTATTAAAAATGATGCGGTGCAATCTGACATCTCACACGGATGACATCACATCCTGTCACCAGTACCATCATCTACACCAACAACCTGCTATTTATCCTCCTGCTATTCATCAGAGCTAGCAACAACAGACAATGGAAATGCTTTTAATTACACTGATGAAGAATGAGGCTTTTGCAGAGCAAAGACATTGGTGGTAACTAGTGTTAGACGGAGCTGATATTGGGCTTTTATTGAAAATCGGATATCGGCCAGTCAATGTCGTCCACCTCTGATTTGATGGAGGTTCCTCCCTGACCACAGTTAGTCAATATGTTTTTTAGGTATTCGCCAGCGATGCTGGGGAATAACTATTGTTATTGGTGGAATTGTTCTTCTGCTTCTTCTTCTGAATTGGTAACGGCTATTTGGCCCATATGTAGTGAAACCCAGTAAGCAGGTGTCCAAAAGGCCTTGTACCATTTCGGCCATAGGGGGCGCTATAATATTCAGTCAAACTTAAACCATCAGCCCCCCCACCCCCTTAGACCTAGACACTTGAAATTTTATATATGTGTGTCATTTCGCATGCTGAACATATTTTACTCAAGAACCCATAAGGTCCGTCGGGATAGATTTTCCGCCATCTTGGAAATTTGGCAAAACATTTGACAATCTTCTCCTCCGGAACCATAAGTGCAAATGACACCATATTTGGTATGCATGGTTTATGGACATGCCTGCACAAAGACTTTCTGGAAAGATTGAATGAGAAATGGCGGAGTTATGAGCCAATCAAATTACGGCATTATTAAATCTATCGCAGGTCTGCCCCACAGCGGCCCAGGACCTTGAAACTTCGCAGGCACATGCCGACAGACACCCCCAGGGACTGTACCAAGTTTGGTATTGATAGCCCGACAAAGTATGAGTTTCAATTCATACTAAGCTAACGCTGAAAATCATGTTTAGGACCTTCAAACATCGCAGGCACATGCCTACGCTAATGCTAAAAATCATGTTTAGGACTTTGAAACTCGACAGGCACATCAACGGCACCACCCTCAGAGACCATACCAAGGTCTGTGTGGTCTAAGAACAGTTACTGCACCAGTCCTGAATAGCTCCAGATCAGGCAGTTCATGTATTTGGTGATTTGCTTGCGTGCTAATGCCTTTCGAGGCTGCTTGCAGCTTTAATATTATTATTATTTTTCTATCAGATGTCTGACCAGAGAAATCCTTCCAGTGTGGTGTGGAGGATTTTACTCAACAGTCTGTAAAACCTGCAGTGAAACCTGCCTCACCTGCCTGAAGGAGCTGCTAACCACCTAAAAGTATTTCATTAGTCTGGCTTTCAGTGGAGAGTTTTAGTGTCCCATGATGGTCTAAGTGCTGTTTCAGTGGCTTTTCCACCCTGACAAGAGTCAAATTCTGGGGGAAACACTGAGTCCTTGTCATTTCTTAAGCATGAAAATGTTGACATTTAAAGACATTGAATATTGGCTACCAGCAACTTCAAACAAAAATATCAGTACCGGCCTTCAAAAACCCACATCGGTCGAACCCTAGTGGAAACATCAAATATGGTCACAAAAAGAGTTGATACCACACCAGCATGTCCAAATGAGCAAAATACTGTGAAGAAAGAAAACAAATTAAAGCTGCAAGCAGCCTCAAAAGGTATTCGCACGCAAGCAATTCACCAAATACATGAACCGCCTGATCTGGAGCTATTCAGGACTGGTGCAGTAACTGTTCTTAGACCACACAGACCTTGGTTTGGTCTCTGAGGGTGGTGTCGTTGATGTGCCTGTCGAGTTTCAAAGTCCCTGGCCACAAGCGCAACACCTACTACAGCGCCCGCATGCTATGGAAGCCAATGATTTTCAGCATTAGCGTTAGCTTAGCATGAATTGAAACTCATACTTTGTTGTCATACTTTGGGCTATCAACACCACAATTGTTACAGTCCCTGGGGGTGTCTGTCGGCATGTGCATGAGAAGTTTCCAGGTCCTAGGCCGCTGTGGGGCGGACCTGCGGTAGATTGAATAATGCCCCCTGTGACCGAAATGGTAAAAGGCATTTTGGACACCTGCTTACCGGGTCTCACTACATATGGGCCAAATTTGAAAACTTTTTGGCAAGCAGGGGCTGAGCTATAGCCGTTACCAATTTAGAATAAGAATTCCACCAATGACAATAGTTATTCCCCAGTATAGCTGGCGAATACCTAAAAACAGAAAAAGAGGCCGATCAGGAGAGGAGGGACGGCCTGCCAGCCCATACCTGCCCTGTGGCTGTGATTCGTGGATGAGGTCTGCCCTCTCTCTGCCCCCTCGCCCCCCATGGTCCTCCTCATCCCTCCTCATCCCTGCTCCAATCTATCACCCAGGCAGCCCCAGCTGGAACACAGAGCACCGCTGGCTGATCCCTCACAGGTCCGGCCTGACTCTAAAGTCATTTTCAAACCTGTAGTACATTTACTTTGGTCCGAATCAGGGGGCGAGTTGCTGCTTTGTTTCCGCATTGGTTCGGTTACATTTCACCTGGCAAAATTTCATAATTTATCAACCAAAGCCACATGGGAGCAACATTTCCTCTATAGGAAAGGACTTTCTTCTGAGGTGAAGCTTGTCCTTAACCCATAATTCACGGTGTGTTTAACCCATAATGCACAGTGCTTCCTGTAGTTGGGTGGGGTCACAGTCTGATCACATTCTCCCTCCAAATGAAGGTCTAAGGTTGTGTGGGGAACATAGTGAGAAAACTCCCTCTCAACAAAGTCTCAGTCAAAGTCTGATTGCTGTGCTCTCAAATGGCCAAACGAACCCAACTAAGGGAGATACGAAGCCAGGGTTGGAAATATCTGGTGGCGTGGTCAATATCCATCAAATTGCATGTAGAGGTGCATCAAAAAAAAATTGAATATCGTGGAAAAGGTTTTTTTCCGTAATTTAATTCAAAAAGTGAAACGTTCATATATTCTAGATTCATTACACAGAAAGTGAAATTATCTTGATGATTACGGCTTACAGCTCATGAAAATCTAAAATCCAGTATCTCAAAATATTAGAATATTACATAAGACCAATCAAAAAAAGGATTTATAATACAGAAATGTCCACGATATTCACATTTTTGGAGACGCACCTGTATGCAGAAAGAAGGCGTTCTCTGTGTCTAAGTAGAAGGTACTGGAAGGTTTTGGACACAGGATCCAGGAACATGCGGAAGAAATTCCCCTGTCAGCCAACCGCTGTTTTCCCATTACGCCCCCAGCCGAGAACCTCCCCCTCGCCCGCCGAGTGCTCGAATCCACGTCCCGCCACGCTCCCGCTCGCTAATAGGGGAGCTGTTATAGGACGTAATTGACTTCATCAATTAACAGACCGACGCCACGCATCTGCTGGTTAGGGAGATCTCAGAGTGTGTGTGGGGGGGAGGAACTAGACTAGAGGCTTTGTACACCCTTACTGTCTTCCACCTCTCTTGTCTCTTTTCAGTTCAGTCCAATTCTAGGAAACAGTATTTCCAAAGCAGTATAGAAAATATCCATGTTCAAAAACAACAGTTTCTATATTCAAACCATATTGAAATGATAAATTGTTTGACTTGAAAACATGTAGAACAGGTAGTTATGTAAATAATTCAAAAGCCAGTATGGGCATATTGGACATTGTAGTAACCATTATCAGTATTACTTTTCTCTCTGTCTTCCTTCTTCCTTCCCTCTGGCAGAGTGATAAAAGCGCCCATCCAAACTTGAATTACCCTCGTGATGAATGACTTTATAGTGCTTGAGCATTGTGCGACACAATGCGCTGCGTTTGTCAGTGCTAAATGTCTTGCGGCAACAAAAAAGCCCCGTTATAACAGTAACAGTTGCTCTTACATGGTGTAGCATTGACTTCCAAGATGGCCGCCGTTGTTCGGGGAAACAGGAAATCGGGGTGGGGTGTGTGTGTGTGTGTGTGTGGGGGGGGGGGGGTTACAG
>OMLI01099851.1:0-10285 GCA_900302605.1 Rondeletia loricata
GGTTTTCTTCTCTCACCCTCTATTTTTATTTTACCTTTATTTTACCAGGAAATAGTCCCATTGAGATTTAAAACAAGTGCATACAGTGTCCATTGTGAACTGATAAGCAGTCAAGGTAATGTAAAGTGTTAACAAACATTGTTGTAAACTGAAATAAAAATAAAAACAACACTGTGCAAAAACTAAAACTATCTTGTCTGCTTGTAAAACTAACTAAAATATGAAATGTTTAGTTTTAATCTTTTCAAACTAAAAAAATAAAAAATCCCAAACTATGAAAACCCTGGTGCAAGTGCATGCTTACACACACATATACACTCAGTATCCACTTTGTTAGGAACAACTAGGGAGTAGAACCCACTTTGGCCTCCAGGACAGCCTGAATTGTTCAATGCCTGGATTCAACAAGGTGCTGGAAACCTTCCACAGGGATCTTGGTCCACGCCGACTCCATAGCATCACGCAGTTCCTGCTGATCTTTCGGCGCCACATTCATGCTGCCAACATCCCGTTCCACCTCATCCCAAGGCTGCTCTATTGGGTTTACATCTGGGGACTGAACTAAAGCCACTGTCACGTTCCTGGAACCATTTTGAGACGATGCAGCATTATCCTGCTGGAAGTTTTCCATTTGACAAAGGGCAGACTGTGGCCATGAAGGGTCAGCTGGTCAGCTACAATGTTTAGGTACGCTGTGGTGTTCAAACGACGCTCAATTGGTACTAAGGGGCCTAATGTGTGGCAAGTAAACATTCTCGAGTCTCGCCATTCTCCTCTGACCTTTTCTCATCAACGAGGCGTTTTCGCCCACTGTTTTTGCCGCTAGATGTTTTGCGTTTATGGCACCGTCTGCATGCTTTACACTCACTTTATTCATACGTGACTCACTGTCTGGGGGAGCAAGCCGTTTGTGTAAACAGGGAGGGAGTGGATACTGAGTGTATATGCACATATCTGTACTCCACTCCTTTTCCCTCTCTTTACCTCGTCCCCCTCTTTGAAGTACTTCACATCCAGGCCGCATTCCATGAGGACGCCAGACACGTCCCTCCCCAGGATGAGGGGGAACTCGCTGCCCGTCTGCTTGATATTCAGAGGGTCTCTCTTCATAGACAGCGTGGCAGCGCCATAACCACCTGTATGGGCAAAGGATGTTGTTTCTGATTACAGCCAAAGCGTCTATCTACAGTCAAAGAAGGGCTCATACTAAAAATGTATCTAAATTCAGTTGCTGTACACACTGAGTAAGTGGGTTTTCAAAAAGCATCTAAGATCGACTTCCACCTATTCAGTACCTTGATCTCAGTGCTAAGACTCATTTGGGAAACTGGGCCCTGGAAAGTGTGAATGGTATGTAGGTTAAGGTCTTAGCCGCTGAGATGAGCAAAACTGAGAGAGAAGAGATGGAGATAGAGAGACAGAGATTATGTTTAATGTTTTATTAGGATCCCCATTAGCTGGCAAATTAATGACAGCTAGTCTTCCTGGGGTCCTCTCAAAAAGCAATTCAATACAAAAAAAGAAAATAAGTACAACAATAATAAAAGAAATTAATTAATTAATTTCAGCATACACACAGTACACACACACACAGTACACACACACACACACACACACACATAAAACAAATAATAACAAATATAATAGTTAAATGAAATCTAAATTTAGTCAGTTTCATCAGTTCACTTTTAAGTATCTTTTACAGTTATAGTGTAACTATTCTTTGCCATCCTGGTGGATACTGGTAGCTTGTTCCAGGTAAATACGGCTCTATAGAACACTGTAGATTTTAAGTAATTAGTCCTAGGTCTGGGAAGTACTAGGTCGCCACTTAGCGCCTTTCTGGTGCAGTGAGTGTGATTGTTTTTTATGTATTCTAATTGGTCAACTACAAATGTCAGATTACTAGAAGATAAAACCTTCCTAAAGAATGTGAGAACTGTGTATTGAAATTTGTAATTTTGTCTTTACACTGTATGAGCACGACCTCCAACACAATTGCAGGGGTTTGTCAAGATGCGATCTAGCCATGACATTTTGATTTTCATGCCCCACTTTCCACCCACCACCTCCTTAAAGATCTCAGAGTGGTTTAACAGTCACCGGCTGTGTGAGAGAGAATGATTCATTTTGAGTTTGACATCAAACCACAGGAAACATCAGAGTCTTACTTACAAACTGCATAAATCTGCACTCTCACTATTCAGTATCTCGCAGCCGATCGAACCACATTTCTTTTTTTAAGCTTGGCTATGCAGTCACATGTCATGTGACCATTTGCTCTATTCATTGGCATTATCATCAGAATCAATTTATCATTGCCGGTAAAGTCATACTTTCCAGGGCAGAGTTTCCCAAATGAGTCTTAACGGTGAGATCAAGGCATTGAATGAAGATGATCTTAGATGCCAAGATGTTTTTGCCAAACCCAGACATTACCCTTTTCCAGTGCAAGTGCAGTGCAAATGGTATTCTGATGTAATGCCACTGTGCAGAGGCAGACAATTTCAATAAGTTCAATACAATCTGGCAAGTCACTCACCTCTCATACTGACATCAATTGGGTTCAGTCCTGCTGCATGCACTTTGACAATGACCTCATTGGGGTAGTGGATGATGGGGAAGCTGGCGTTTTTAGTGAACCGCAAGACATCATTGCTTCCATATTTATCGATGACCCAAGCAGGCATAATAGTCATGCGACTGTCGGTAGTGCTGAACAGTCTTTCCTGGCTGCCATGCCTGGAAACTGATGTGTTTGCACTAGGTGCTTTACTGAGATAAGACAACCACCTACGGCACACTAACTGTCTCAGAGAACTCATTTTTCCAACTCTTGAAAGAATGAAAACTGTCAAATAAAATACTGCACCTGAAAATCAGTAGTGATGCATTTTGCACTTGTTTTAAGCAGGGCAATCCAAGCTGTACAGCCAGTTACGTTACAGTAAGTACATTTGCATCATAGGAAGTAAACTTGTTTGTGAATATTAACATTTTCGTCTCATGCTAACAGATCTATTCATCTCGATCAATGCACAGATTCCAAAATGTATAAAGTCACTTCAAACACTGTGGAAGGACAAACGTCAACTTAGCTCTGTTCCGTTAGCGTGCCGCTTCCTTGAGTGGCGTCATACACAGCGCTCAGCGCCTCCACCAATCAGAGCACGGTTTTCTCAACAGCTATCCAATCACAGAGCGCGATGTTCGACGTCGATCAGCAAAACAATGGCAGCCCACTAGTGTTCCTTCACGCTGCAAGGTTGCAGTCAGTTTGAAAGGTTGTCACCCAAAGATATTTAATTATGCTCAGCCTGACAATAAGGGAGGTTAGTACGGTTGTTGCTTGTTTTACGACCTAACTTTTAAATGTTTTTTTTGTTTACATAATACATTAGGCATTTCATATTGTAGCCAGCTTGCTAACCTTAGATTAGATAAACTTACACAAATGATTATTTTCTTCCTTAGCGGGCTATAACCATTGTTTTTGTTGTCAGGTAACAGTAGATAAAGATGTCTTGTCTGGTTGTCCTCCATTCTGTGTAGTCAGGGAAACTGTAGTAGAAGGAAAGTAGTAGAAGATATGAGCCAGACTAGTAATGTGAAACTGCCTGCTACTAGTAGATAGATATATACTTTATTTATCCCAAAGGAAATTGCGTTTCCCAAGCAGTTCACATCTCACAGTGTACAGCAAATATGTGCAAATATCAGTGTGCAAGGATACAACACAACATTATACAATGGCTTATATCCATGTGCAAATAACAGTGCCATCATCAATCAGAAAGTGCATAGGTCTGTTGCAGAAACAATGCAATGACATAGCTTGATGTGTTGCGACACTACTCCCCAGGTGTCTTTGGCTCTCAGGGAGGGAAGGATCTCACCAACAGAGCTATGTAGGAAATGTCTGAACCGCATCAGGAAAACTCAGCACCTGAATGCTTACATCACCGTGACAGAAGAGCTGGCACTGAGGCAGGCACAAGAGGCGGAGCGCAGACTGCTGCAAGGTGTGGGGATGTGCGTATGTGTATTTCCATCTGTTTTGTGTAGCTGTTTCGTGTATTTGATCTGTTCTTCCTCTCAGGTGCTCCCAAAGGCCCTCTAGATGGAATCCCCTTTGCTGTCAAGGACAACTTCTGCACCGAGAATATCAAGACCACATGTGCTTCCAGGATGCTCAAAGGTCTGTGTGTGCACCTCGGCAAAAGATACCATGTCTCATATTTCCCTCTATATATCTATACCATTAGAACTGATGATGATAATTTCCCCTTACTTTTGCTACAGACTACAATCCACCATACAATGCTACGGTGGTCCAGAAGCTCCTTGACCAGGGGGCTGTTCTCATGGGGAAGACCAACATGGATGAGTTTGCTATGGGGTAAGGCCATCAGTATGAAGATCGGAATAGCTCTCAACATACAGCATTTATTTTGGTAACATCCAGTACGTTTCAAAGTTTAAGTTTCAATTTTAAGTTGCTTGATAAATGCAAGGAGAGACCAAGAGTGCATTTTCATGATTTTTGGCTGTCACTGCATTCCTTCGTGCCTGTTCTCCCCAGTGCAGGCAGTACTGACGGGGCTTTCGGTCCGGTGAGGAACCCCTGGAGCTACGCTGCTCCCTACAGAGACCAGACGGGGGCGGAGCCAGACTCTGACTGGGTCATCACTGGAGGAAGTTCCGGAGGAAGCGCTGCAGCCGTGGCGTCACTCACCAGCTATCTGTGAGTGAACACATTCAGATATGGGGTCAGATCCCAAAACTGTTGCAAAGAAATAGAATTAAAAATCTTTCAATTGTTGATAGATTGGAGTCAAAAATGTATTTGCAAATGGAAAACAAGGGTATTTTGACTTGTTTTATGTTGCATAGGACTTTTGATACCCCCAAGTGATACTAGAGCAGTATAATATGTATATTACCACATCATTAAATAGCATGTTGCAGTCGCACAAGTCATAATATGCAAGTACAACGAATTAGGAATCATCACCCGTGTCGTAAGTATTACCCTTTAACCCTTGGCGTCTTTCCTGGCAGGGCTTTGGGTTCGGACACCGGCGGTTCTACCCGTAACCCAGGAGCACTGTGTGGTGTTGTGGCCCTGAAGCCCACCTATGGCCTGGTGTCCAGGCACGGCCTCATCCCCCTGGTCAACTCCATGGACGTCCCTGGCATCATGACCCGGAGTGTCAATGACGCAGCCGTTGTCTTGGGTAGGAAACTGGTGACTAGCTCTCGTTACACAGATGCCATTTCCTTGTGCTTTGCTGTAGGCCACATTCCTGCATTCATAGTTGAGCTTCATCTACTCCTATATAGAACTTTTTTCTTGCCCTTCTTCATCTAGTTTATTGAATGTACTGTATTTATTCTACATTCTTTATTTTTCATAATCCGTGTCATTCCACTGACTAATTTGGTTTCATCAAAATGATTGGGTGTAATGTTTTGAACCAGATGTGAGCCCAAGTGTAGGTTAGTGTAGATGGGTATAATTCAGTGTTGAGGGTTACGTATTGTTGACTCTTTTGGAGGTGTTGTGGATCTACTTCAATGAAACATCTGCGATGGGAGGCGATCACTTGATAAACCTAGTAACATACCTGCTCTCACCCACCCCCACTTTTCTTCTAACATCCAAGCTAGGTTTCTACATAGCACAAGGGATAGTGACATAAGATCTTGGTAAAAACATGTGACATTGTATGTGAGTCAGTTCCACACTGTTAGGTAATGGTCGATCTGCCCTAAAATAGTGGAGCTTACCTGTGATTTTGTTGATGTGTCACACAGGTATCCTCCAAGGCCTTGACGTAAAAGATTCAACAACAATCCCTAGCCCCTCATCACTTACAGAGCTACCTGAAGACTTTGATGTCAAGAACATCTGTGTAGGCATTCCTAAGGTGAGCTTAGCTTTATATTAAATAATTATTTTCCATCTATTAGCTCACTTTGGCTACCTTGTTTCCCTGCCAGTTTGCCAGAATATAACTAAATGCATGTGGTATTCAAGACCTGCAAGTGTCAGATGGCATTAGGTGAATATCGTTTTTCAAGATTAGTAACTTCATTTTTGTTCTAAATATTTAAATATATCTAGAAGAGAAATGGAATCCGCACACTATCAGGGATAAAGGAGAATATCCAAACAGAGGCTCATGATGCAAAAGCAATAATTTAATACATAGAGTGAATAAAAAAGTGCAATAACAAAAACGTGAAAGATATAGAGAACAAAAACGTTGTACCATCATCAATTTGATTGGACTTTTATTTACAAACTGACAAATTCTGTTTGGACATTCTCCCTTTTTTTACTGACGGTGTGCAGATTCTGTTTTTGTTCCTGACAAATTGCTTATAATTTTGTAATGTACACACCTGTATTTGACCTTTACATGGATTTAGTTTTTAAAGAGCAAAGATGGGGCTCATTTTTGTGCTAAATATTTAATATGTCAGAATGTTTCCTTTTAACTTTCTGATAAACATAAATGCATTCAATTTCTAAAGCTGCTTGTCTAATCTCTCTATGCGGGTCAGGAATACCACGCCCCGGGCCTGTCCCAGGAGACGCTAGCACAGTGGAGTCATGTTGCGGACATGTTTGAGAGGGCGGGGGCACGGGTGGAGCAAGTGTCCCTCCCCCACACCCAGCACTCCATTGTTTGCTATCACGTCCTGTGCCACGCTGAGGTGGCGTCTAACATGGCCCGTTTCGACGGCCTACAATACGGTATGGACAAGTCTGTGTTAAAGGTGTTTACATTGTGTGCCACTGGGTCAGATATTGTGGTGTATCTGATGCATTGCTTTATGGCACAGAGGGAGATTGCTTTACGGCATAAACAGGAAGAGGGCACAGTTCTTCCAGCACAATGATGGAACGAGTGAAAGACCGATGGGGGAAAAACACACTATTGGTTATCGGCTTCTTCTTGCTCTTCAAAACAAATGCACACAGAGCAATGTTGGGGAGGGGGAACAAGTAGCAAACTCTTAGCGCCAGAAAACTGAGGTTTATGGGAAATGTGGTCTTTAATATTGAGAAGCACTAACACTAACTGGAGTGCGATAGAGGCTGCCAATCACCTTAACCATGGTCTCATTTGTTAATGGTAATTATACCAAGGTATCACAATTAATATCACAATGATAAATTAAAAATGCTTTTTGTAGCACCTTTAACTTGATTCTTGAGCCTACATCTTTCAGTTTCAATGTTTCTGAGTAGTTCAAGTTCATTTATTTCTATAGCCCTTCATCACAAGCATGTCTCAAAGGACTTTACAGAGAATGAGCCTACCTAGATCTAACAATCAATCATAGAACAGAATGATGTAACACAAACTCAAGGAAGCTAAACAAAGCACAAGACACAAAATAGCAAGTTTTAGCAAGACATAGCAAGCCTACCTATCCTACATAGCCTAGCCTACCTGGCACCACCAACCTTAGACCCGATGCATGCAAGGAAAAACTCCCAAGGAAACCTTATTAGGAACAAATGGAAGAAACCTTGGGCGGGCCAAGTCAAAGAGGGATCCCCCAGCGGGATGGCTGAGCATGTAATAGGTGCCGGGACAGTAACATGAACAATGAAATAAGAAAACAGATGAGGCAAAGAGAAACATAATGTGGAGTAGTGACAGAAGTCATAGAAACGACATATAAATCACACCTTATGTCTTTCTTGGATCACTTGATCTTGTCTGGCTCAAGGGAATAAATTGGATCAAAAGTGCAAACCGTGGCCAACATCTAACCCAAACAGACTCAAACAAACTGAGAGGATTACAATGATAACTGACTCATGCCTGTTTGTTTGAATGTCAGAAAATAATTATGATGATGATGTTGTTGATGTCTGTCCCGTCTTTGCCAGGCCACCGTAGCGAGGTGGACAGCTCGACGGAGGCCATGTACGCCTCCACCCGTCACGAGGGCTTCAACGACGTGGTGAGAGGGAGGATACTATCTGGGAACTACTTTCTGCTCAAACAGTAAGACAGTTGATTGGTCCTTCTCACGGTATTCACATAATCTATCGCTGAATTCAAACCACTGAATAGTTGAGAGCTTGAGTGTCACTTCATAGCTTTGACCTTTCCTGCTGTCAGATCTCTATTGTCATGGGAACAGCAGATGTAGAGAGAGAAAGATGAGGGCGTTTTAGGGCTCTGCAGGACTTGCAGATTTGGTTACTTGCCAAGTGGCCTTTAATGAGATTCAAGAGAAAATTTTAATTGTATGGTGGGGGTTGTAATATTTCCAAAACGGCAAGAACAAACTGTTGATTTTCCCAGGAACTACCAGCACTACTTTGTGAAGGCCCAGCAGGTTCGCCGGCTGATCGCAGATGATTTCAAGTGTGTGTTCAGGTCAGGCGTTGACGTGCTGCTGACGCCCACCACTCTGGCTGACGCAGCACGCTACTCTGACTTCACACAGGAAGACAACCGAACACGCAGCGCCCAGGAAGACATCTTCACCCAGCCTGTCAACATGGCAGGTACAGAGAGAGAAGAGGGTTTGAGATTTAACCTGTTATATTATGCATGCTTGTACAGGAAGTGAATGTGTGTGAGCATTCAAGCACTTATACTTGTATGTATCTGTATGCATGGATACACTCATACGATACATGCACACACAGTCCCCTAACTAAGTTTACGCTTCTTTTTCCCCCTCACAAATGTCATTATGAGATTAAATGGAGAAATTAGTATTTCTGTGAGCAAAAGCAGCACTTGGTTAATTCATTGTTATTTCAGCTCAGATAAAAGTTTCCCTCAAAACAGCAGGGCTGGTATTCAAAAAGCATTTCATCTTACCACTAGGAGTACTCCTGAATCGCACTAAAACCTTCTAGCTAAGAGTCCCCTCTTAAAACCTATTCACAAAGCTGCAAAGACAAACTCATACTAAAGAAGTCTGACAATTTTCAAGCTAAGACTGAGGGCGGGGTTAACGTCGTTGCTATGGATGACGTTGTGTCTCATGAACGAGCTTACTCAGAATGCCCACAGCGATTGGCTGATATAGAGGATGGGTCTCTGCCCGCGAAAATAAATGATATGCTACTGTAAAGGGTTTGTGTGTTGCGCCTGGCCACTTGGCGACAATGTCCATGATGTTATAGTTTGTATCAAACACCACCTGTGTGTTGATACTATCACGTTTTCCAGTTGACAAGATTCGGACATGTGTCCCATCTATTACACACTTAGGTAAAGTTAGAAAGATATTCACAGATTCGAATTTCCGGGATCAATAATTCATAAGAGAAATGTTTTTAAAACACAAAGGTTGCCTCTTTCCTACCCTAGTAAGCAAGCACCACTGTAACACCTATACAGTCTTGCCATGAAAAGGAAAGCCCTCAAAATTGTGGATGGCTGCTCCCAAGTGGCCGGGTGAGCCAAGACCGAGGACCGGCCCGGTCCGAGATCAAAGACATTTTTACTGAGCCCTGCCCGAAAAAAAGCCAGATTTTCTGAGAACGGTCGCGTTAATTGCACCCTCAATAAAACCGCGCCGACAGCGCAGCGGGTGAGAGAGAGGTGAGAGAGGAGAGGAAGGACACCAGGAGTGAAGGACAGATTGTATAATGATGCCTCTCACACATCCAGTTTCACTTAATTACAAACGTTAATCATAGATTATATACAGATGGATCTGATTGACGCGATCATAATGCCAAGATGTGAACCAATCAGTCTGATTGCCGTATAAGCATATAAATACTGCAGTGACATTCATGTGTAATGTTGCATGATGGCACTCCTGGCACTGCTACAAGACGTGGATGGAAGAGTTGCAAGAATTAGGAGGGAGAGAGCATTCAGGGGCCGCAAAGATTTCCTGGCCCATGATGATGACTGGCTAATAAGCCGATTTAGATTCCCTAGAGCCGTGCTCTTGGATCTATGTGCTGAACTGGGTCCAGCATTAGAGAGGTCCACCCGACGGTCCCGCGCCATCCCCGTGCCAACACAGGTATTGTCCACCTTGGCCTTCCTGGCAACCGGCACTTACCAGAGGGAACTAGCCGACAGGTATGTGTTTGATATGAACAATATATGTTTACTCCTCTGCCTAAAGTCCCTTGTGGGAATAATCTAATTCAGATCACTTCTATCCTTAGGTCTGGGATATCGCAGCAGTCCCTGCGCGCAATACTGCCTGCCGTCTTGGAAGGCATTATCTTTTGTTCGTTGTGGCGCTGCCGAGGCCACCAAACAATATGTCCTTTCTC
>OMLI01099859.1:0-13343 GCA_900302605.1 Rondeletia loricata
AGGGCGCTGTTCTTCCAGCGCAAACAGAGCTAAAGCTTTCAGAGTTTCTGGCAATGGCAGATGGTGGAAGGAGAGAAAGGCAGATATGAAAATCACTTTATCAATTATTGGCTATTATCCCTCTTATGCTCTTCAAAACTAATACAAGGAGAGCGATGTCATGGAGGGGGAGGGGGGACAAGTAGCAACATCTTCTTTGTGACAGGAAGCAACGGGGTTTATGGGAAATGTGGTCTTAATGTTGAGTGCTAACAATACCACTGGTGTGAGATAGAGGCTACCAATCGTCTTGACCATGGTCTCATTTGTTTACAGTAATTATACCAAGGTATCACAATTAATTTGACAATGATATATTGATGTTTAAAATGCTACACAGAAAATTTATTATTTTTCAACATACAATTGTTACGAAATTGCTCATTGAATGTGAAGTATCCAGTAGTAATGAGTAATGTACTTAGTCCAGACGAGTATCTGTTATTTGATTTACATTTCACAAAGTGACACATATGCTTTTGTTGCATATAGTATAATATTAATACAGTAAGAAATTGAACCACAGACCTAAGCCTAACTATAACTTCCTCCTGCTTATTCTCCTTGACAGTGATATACAATAATACAATGTGACATGACTTTGCTTCTTTTCAGTTACTTGGAGGAAGATCCTTTGTATATTGCGTATGCAGACATGATGGCAAAGGTACTGGACTTTCGATTTCCCTTCATTGATCAACAATATATTCTGAAATACTTGTTACCTGTCTACTTTTCTATTAACTTTATGCAACATGAGCTTTGAACTTTAACCTTTGCTTGTGTCCTCAGAGTTGTGCAGAGGATGAAGAGGAAGAAGAAGAGGAAGGGAAAGAGAAGACATTTGAGGTAGGCTGTTTGACTTTTAAAAAGAAAGTCCAATTTGCCACTTATATTGTTCATTGTTTGTTTAAATCCTGATGGGTATTCAGGAAGAGATGTTTAAAAATGAACATAGTGTCTGTTATCTTACCCACAATGAATTCAGAGCAGATTTATTATAGTTTGGGATTTTTCATTAGTTTTTATTTTAATATAGTTTTTAGTTCAGTTTTCAGTTTAGTTTTCATTAGTTTACTTACTCTGTTTACTTTTAGTTCCGTTTTTATTTAGTTTCAGTTCTAGTTTTAGTATTTTTGGTAGGGATGGTATAATAATAGAAGTTCAGACCAGGTATTTTGTATATGTTTGCAACAGGTATTGTGTAATACAAACAATAAATCATTCTTTTAAAAAGGTATTTACACAAATTTTTCAATTAGTGTTTAGTAAAAAAAAGCCCAAAATTCTTTGCCCAAAGTTCATTCTCTTTTTTTTACCCTGCACATACACAAAAAGATACTGTTCCAGATACTCACTGCAGAGTCAAAGAAGCTTCTGTGTGCTGGCTGGGAGGGGTGCCATGCCTTTAATAATGGGCGAGGGTTATCACAGCTTTAAGGTCTATGGGGAAATGTAGTGTGTGGGTTACTGGCCCTGTTGCTGTCTCATCTCACTACTCCTGATGGAAAGTATCTGCAGCTTATTTGTCTCGGCCCTGATGGATGTCAAGCCAGTGAATAATGAGAAAAGAAAACTATTATCATTGCCAGATAGATAGATAGATAGATAGTGTTAGCACATCACCCTGAGCTGTGGAGAGAGAGATTGTCATTGTGTTGATGATGTAGGTGGCTGCTCTGACCTTCGTGTGTGTGTGTGTGTGTGTGCGTGCATGCGTGCGTGTGTGCGCGCGTGCGGCCCCTCAGGAAAAGGAGATGGAAAAGCAGAAGATTCTGTATCAGCAGGCGAGGCTGCATGCCCGTGGGGCTGCTGAGATGGTGCTGCAGATGATCAGTGCCAGTAAAGGTAATGATAATCTGATCTACAGTACGCTCTTATCCAAAGCAATCAGTGAACAGGTAGGGGTTCAGTGGGGTTCAGTGAATAGGCTTTTCCACCCTGACAAGAATACAATTCTGGGGGAAATACTGAATACTGAATACTTTTTTCTGCATTAAAACAGTCAAATTTAAAGATATTGAATATCTGCCTTCAAAAATCCATATCGATTGAACCCTACTTTAAGCCCTTGGCCACCCTGCCTATCAATGCCTTATTAGCACTGTGGACTATCTACATACACACACACACGCATATGCGCGCACACACATACACAAACAGACACATTCCAAAAACGAAGTAAATTTTGTCACTGTTTTTTTCAGAACCTTCTGATCTAAACAAAGGGGATTTCTCTGTTAATTGACTTGCTTCATTTATTAGTCAAAACGTGTTGCACCCTGCCACGCTCTTTGTTATCACAGTATTACATTACATTACATTATGGCATTTAGCAGACACTTTTGTCCAAAGCGACTTACAATTGCAGCTTTTAACTGGTACTCTTCCTCTCTGATCAGGTCGTCTGGGCCCCATGGTGACCTGCACCCTTAAACTGGGCATCTCCATCCTAAATGGAGGCAACGTGCAAGTTCAGCAGGTCAGGTCATACAACCCAACCATATCATTCAACATTTACCCATCTATCTTATCTGTCTTTTTATCATTTTTATTCATCTATCCATCCATCAACATCTATCCACATTTTCCCCTAGAATGTAATCGAATACAAAGGCTATTTGGTTATTTTGGCTTCAGGTGTATCCTAATGCACAAATAAAGCTACCGTCAAGAACACTAGATTTTGTATACCGGTAGTATAGATTTTTCATTCGTTTTTATTTTTATATAGTTTTACATATTTATTTCTATTTCAGTTTAGTTTTAGTTCTCAGGGTGGGTTTGGTAGTTTTAGGTTAGTTTTTATTTTATTGTATTTTTTATTTTGGTTTTTTTTACGTTTAGTTTTAGTTTATTTTTTATTTTGTTTCAGTTCTAGTTTTAGTATTTTTGGTAGGGATGGTATTTTTGTAAGGTATAAGTTCAAAATAGGTATTTTGTATAGGTTTGCAAACAGGTATTGTGTAAATAAATCATTAATTATTTACATTAATTTTTAAATTATCGTTCAGTAAAAAATCATTGTTTTTTACCCAAAACCTAAACAAAAAGACAAAAACTAAAAACATATCACCTGTATTTTCATTTTATTTTAGTTAGTTTTACAAGTAGACAATGATTAGTTTTAGTTTTAGTGTATTGTCACAAAGTCTATATTTTTTAACACCTAGTTTTCGGCTTTAGTTTATGATAATAACTTTGTTACTGTGTGTACTCTTTGTAATGCAATAAGACACTGTATGTGCACTGGCTGTACCATTCCTTAAAATTGATTATTTTGCCTGGGGGATTTTCAGTAGGGACAAATAAATCTGCCCTTAAAACACAGAAAATGTCTGTATGTATGCTGTATGTGCACCGGCTATGCTATGCTGTAGGGTATAGCAGGTGAGTTTTACTGGAGGATGTTTGTTAATGCTTTCTTTCTTCTCTTCACTTATCCCAGAAAATGCTTGGTTACCTGAAAGAGAAAAGAGATGCAGGGTTTTTCAAGAGTCTCTCTGGACTCATGCAGTCTTGCAGGTACTGTGATATTAACCACACCGCAGCACAGGAAAGGGAACTTCTACCTAGACATCAAGCCCCTGCATTTGACTTTTGTTTCTAGTGTCCTGGACTTGAATGCATTTGAGAGGCAGAACAAAGCAGAAGGACTTGGGATGGTGACAGACGAAGGATCAAGTAAGTGAAGACAATCCAACTGGATTCACCATGTGATATTCTAAATCTACTCAGTATCTCTTCTTAGCTCCAAGTTTTGTCCGCTGTTTTCTCTTGAAGTTCAGTAGATGCCCGTTGTTGAAGCACCTGTAGAAGTGATTTAATTCCTGATAAAAAAATAACATATAGATACTGTTTAATTGAGCCCTCTTCCCTTCACATAGCTAATGCTGAACCATGACTACTCTATGTCCCTTGTGGCATTGTCTATCTTCAGATCTCTGTTGCAGCGCCTCAGTGTCCATTCAAAGCTGTTGGTACATGCTAGTGTCTAATTTTTAGTTTCTGAATGACAATGGTAGATGAAACAATCATCAAATTACATTGCAAGTAATGTGAATTTTGATGAGTGCACATAATTACTGCTTGTGCTACAGTCCTGAAGTCACTGAAGTGATCATTGTGGTGTCTTTAACATTTTATTTTCCAGTCAACATGGCAGGAGTGAGTTGTAAATATATTATGGTACCTTGTACTACGCAGCATGTATCCAGGGAGGTAGTGGACTGTAAACCCACCTTCTGTCATCTCAATTTACCTACCTTTTTGTTGGTGAAACAAGTTGACCCACCTTTTCAAGCTGTCACAAGCTTTTTAAGCTTTCATTTGTGATACAAATGTTTAGTATAGATTGTAGCAAATCATCTCAGTCTAACGTAAGTTACATGAAAATAAGGCCTTTTGAATGTTTATTCCATATATAATTATATATATTGTCTATGTAGGGGGTTGTTCACCTTATGATGATCGCCAACCGGAGTTCATAGTTTACTTACCACTACATCACTGTATGTATCTGTTCAGGCAGAGGAGTAGAGAGAGATTGGACAGATGCAATAGGTGGTCTGGTAGATTTTACTTCATAATATGCAATATAATTTTGACAGAGGAATTTTTCACTGCTGAAATATAAGGGAAATGTGTACTGGAATATCATCATCAAGGAGTGTAATCATCACACATGAAACGCCATCCTGATTCACTGTATGGCAAGCAGCAGCAGAGGGATGTGAGGGATATTCTTATGCAGGATGTATCCTGTCGTCTGTTTGAGAGCAGGGATCTGTGATGGGCCTTTATCAGTAGGAAATGTGGAGCCACAGAGGATATGGTCCAGCATTAATACAAGGCCCTCCATCTCTCTTCAACTTGCCACACACACACACACACACTCACTTCACTAGGCACTTTTCACATCCTTCAGTCCTCTGCTGTACATTTTCACCAAATTCTGTCTTTAACAATTCACTGTTACTCCTTGTGTCTCTGTTACTGTTAAGAATGTTTCGCCGTGACTGAATTCACATTTGGTACTCATCACGTGCTAGGCACAACACAGACACAAGTCAGGCCAGTGTTCTATGATTTCCCCCCGATCGTCCCTCCTAAAACAAAGTAATCTTTTTTCTTAACTGCATGACGTTGTCTTTTCACTCGTAGCTGATGTCTTCATATCGCTCTCTTTGTATTGTAACTCAATGTCCTCTCTTTTTTGCTTATGTCTATGTGTATTGGTTGTCTCCTTCCTGTCATTTTAAAACCCATCGATGGCAGTCCACTCTGAGCGGGGTAAATAGCAAATTTAGATTGTCCTCATTTGGCTATGCTACCATCCTGAATGTCTCCTCCATATCTGTGGTCCATACTCCCTGCTTTATTTGATACCTGGCCCTTCCCTCCCCCATGCCCAGATGCATTAACCAAGAGCTCTGTCTGTAGCGACACACTATGCATGCGAACTGTTAAGCGTGTACACAAAAAGTGGATCTCCGAAATCCATTGCCTGTCCTTTGTGTGATGTTACCGTTTCCTTCATGTTAACATTTACTAATGCAAATCCTATTACTGATGCTCAAATCTATGGTTCTGAGGCTATCTATACCATCTCCTAAGGGTGTGACTAAAGGTTTGTGGACTCATCCACAGCCGAACAAAGCTTTGTCTTGCTTTGGACTTGGGGCCTATTTCACAAAGCTGGTTTTCATACAGATGTCTAACTTTCACATGGTATTATCTGCCTCCAGAAATGTATTTTGCAAAGTGGGTAATGTAACCACGTCTGTCCTCTTTTCTGAAATGTTGTCCCTCATCAGGCCAATCTTGCCCTACATGTGAAAGTTATCTGGCCACCCCCAGCTTATTGAAATGTCCTGGTGTTTCAGTGTTGTTGATGAAAGAGCATTTTTACAATCAGCACTTTGGATTCAGATTTGAAGCTGCAATCTAAAGGTTCTGGACTTCAAAAATGTTTTGAACATGAAACCTGTCCTGCCTGTCTCAGATTGATGGCTTCTGACGGGAGTTTCACATATTATTAGACATCATATTGTGTTAATAATGACTTATTAGATGACTCTGTATGAATTCTGAGTTGTCTTCACCAGTGTCTCTTTTCTCACAAGGTTCCAAGGTGCTACAGAATGATGACTTTACTAAGGATCTCTTCCGGTTTTTACAACTTCTGTGTGAGGGGCACAACGGAGGTGAGGACATTTTTATGAGTACTTCAAACTCATGCATTTCTATCAGAAATAGTAGTATTGCCTTATTTGTATAAGTTAGGAATTTAAAGCTTAGCTCTGCCCATCTAATAAACATTGGTCAATGTGTTAGATTTCCAGAACTTCCTGAGAACGCAAACTGGAAATACAACTACAGTCAACATCATTATCAGCACCGTGGACTATCTACTTCGCCTTCAGGTGTGTGAAAAGCAAATGTACACCCACAAAAATGCACACACACACTACCATGATCATCGTCGTCATCATCATCATCGTCATTGTTGTTCATTGTTATTTTCAACAGTATACTAATGTGATCTTGCTCTTTAGGAATCTATAAGTGACTTCTACTGGTACTACTCTGGCAAAGACATCATTGATGAGATTGGACAAATCAACTTCTCCAGAGCTTTAGCTGTGGCCAAGCAGATATTCAACTCACTAACTGAGTATATTCAGGTAAGACCTGAAGCTGAGCGCTCAAGCAGCAACAGTGAATCCACAGTATAAAAGCTGAAATGACTTTCAGGGTTATGGGTGAATCTGTTAAAAACCATTGTCCTCCTGGGAGATAATAACTATCTAAATATGAGTATGCTACTTAATATGCACTTAATACTTACGATGCATTTACTCAATGGCATTTACTCCAATTTTCTAAGTTTCTCTTCCACTGTCTCCCTTTGTCCTGTCCTCCCTCCTTCATCATTACCTCGTCCACCATATCTTCCTTTTTATGATGTTCTTGTTTTCTCCTCTTCAGGGCCCCTGTATTGGGAACCAGCAGAGTCTAGCTCACAGCAGACTGTGGGATGCAGTTGTTGGCTTCTTGCATGTATTTGCCAACATGCAGATGAAGCTGTCTCAGGTACACTACTCCTTGCATTTTAAAAATCATCTTCTATTACAATGTTGCCACGGGTATTTGTGGTTTGTGTGTGACATGTTACTTTGGAAAAAGGAGGTAAACAAGTTGGAAAAAGGTTGTACTTTTGAAAACATTCACAAAACTAACAAAACAACTGTTTCATGATATATTCATCTTGTAATTTAGGCAACAATAACACATGCTAATGTATTGTAAACACATTTGTGTACTTACTTGGGAAAAATAGCTGTATGTAAGAGCTCTGATCTCCTTACAGGACGCCAGTCAGATTGAATTGTTGAAGGAGCTGATGGATTTGCAGAAGGACATGATTGTCATGATGCTGTCTTTGCTGGAGGGTAAGAGCCTGAAGCTGTTATTAAATATCATAGGGATGACTTAAGGGAGAGCAGGAATCATTTTTGGTTAAACTATTCTGAATAGTTGTAGCTGTAGAAAATATATATGAATACAATATGATTGTATGCCAGTTGATTGTGTTTTTATGTAATTACGCCACATATTGAATGAGGCCATAGCTTGTGGATGAAAATGCTACATGAATGGCAAACCTTAAAGTCTGTATGTGTTCCCTCCCTAGGTAATGTGGTGAATGGAACAATTGGAAAGCAGATGGTTGACACCCTGGTGGAGTCCTCTAACAATGTGGAGATGATCCTCAAGTTCTTTGATATGTTCCTCAAGTTGAAGGACCTGACAACCTCTGACAACTTCAGGGAGTATGACCCCGACTGCAAGGGCATCATTTCCAAGAAGGAGTTCCAAAAGTCCATGGAGAGTCAGATGCAGTACAGCCAGTCGGAGATTGACTTCCTGCTTTCCTGTGCAGAGGCTGATGAGAATGACATGTTCAACTATGAGGAGTTCGTGGAGCGCTTCCACGGGCCGGCCAAAGACATCGGCTTCAACGTGGCTGTGCTGCTGACCAACCTGTCTGAGCATATGCCAAACGACTCCCGACTGGCCACCTTCCTGGAACCGGCAGCGAGTGTGCTGAGCTACTTTGAGCCTTATCTGGGCCGCATTGAGATCATGGGCAGTGCGAAGCGCATTGAGAGGGTGTACTTTGAGATCAGTGAATCAAGCCGTGAACAGTGGGAGAAGCCGCAGGTCAAAGAGTCCAAGCGCCAGTTCATCTTTGATGTGGTCAACGAGGGTGGAGAGAGCGAGAAGATGGAGATGTTCGTTAACTTCTGCGAGGACACCATATTTGAGATGCAGCTGGCCTCACAGATCTCCGAGCCAGATGTGGTGGAACGACCTGAGGAGGAGGAAGAGGAGGATGGGCACAGCCTCCTGGAGGAGTTGACTAGTGAAGAGGAAGAGGGTGCTCTGGAGTCCGGCTCAGCCTTCACCACCGCATACCACTCAGTCAAGAAGAAGATTGCCCATGTCCGCCAAATGGTTTCCATCAACAACATGCGCAAGCAGTTCAAGAAGATCAAGAAGTTGAGCATCAAGGAGATGATCATGGGCTTATTCTCCTTCTTCTGGATGCTCTTCACTGGCTTCTTCAAGGGAATCTACAGCCTGATCTTTGGTTTCTTCCACCTCATCTGGTCCTCCATGTTTGGCGGTGGCCTGGTCGAGGGAGCCAAGAACATGAAAGTAACGGACATCCTGGGCAACATGCCTGATCCGACCCAGTTTGGTATCCATGGCGATGTGATAGAAGGGGAGAAAGTGGAGGCCGGTGAATCATCGGGAAGCATAGATCTAGCCATGGCACCACCGGCTGACAAAGCAGAGGTTGACATGATGATGGATATGCTGAATCCGCCGCCCAAGAAGGAAGGAGGAAAACACGTGGAGACTGGCCTGGGTGATGTTCCTGAGCTGAGTGACACCTCCACTGCCGATCACAAGAAGGTCTGCAGTCACAAATGTCATGTATTAATGACATTTTTTTATTTATATGATCCACGATTTAAGACAATTAATTAATATGCCATGTGATCCACGATTTAAGAAGATGAATTAATGTGCCATGCTTTTACAGTATCACTTCCGTTCAATCCCTCTCAGCTCATGAGTTTGTTTCGCACTCCCATGCAGAAAGCTGCTGGTAAGCCTGCTGAGACCCCGGAGCCTGAACCAGAGAAAGCAGAGTAAGTAAAATTGAATGAGAGGAAAAATAATTTACCATCACACAAAACAAAAAGCACTGGAAAGTAAAAACAAACTTTACTTATACAGCACAGAGAATCAGGAGAAGGAGGATAAACCAAAGGAGGAGTCTAAGGAGCCAGTGGTGGAGGAGGAGACTCTCAAGTCCAGATCAGGTCACTCTAAGGAGAAGGAGCCTGGCTTCATGTCGAGCGTCTTGGCTGTTCTGGAGGTCTATCTGACCAAGATGCTGGTGAGCCCTGACACTGTTCCTTCATGTAAATTGTTTCATAGTGTCTTTGCTGAAGACTAATTCTGTGATATTGTTTGATTTTGCGAGCCGTGATCTACATTAATTGGCTCTGAAATGCGTATAGAGCATTTAAAGCAGGAAAGCCACAGTCAGCAGTTGCTTTGATCATTAATCAAACTTTGTGCTTACAGAACTACCCGACCCGTAACTTCTACAACCTCCGTTTCCTGGCCCTGTTTGTGTGTTTCGCCATCAACTTCATTCTGCTCTTCTACAAGGTAATAAAGCACTTTTTATTAAAGGGAAGTGCTATGGCGATTGGAAAGATTCAAGCCCAAATTGGCAAATGTTTTCAAATGTTCCAAGATTAAACGTTTTTCAGTTCTGTCAGGAATCACTCACATTCAAGTTCAAGTTCTTTATCACAAGCATGTCTCAAAGGACTTTACAGAGAATGAGCCAAACTAGATCTAACTGAACAACAATCAATCGTAGAACAGAATGATGAAAGACAAACATAAGGAAGCAGAACAAAGCACAAGACACACAATAGCAAAGTTTTCAAGACATAGCAAGCCTACCTATTCTACAAAGCCTAACCTACCCGGCACCACCAACCTTAGACCCTCGAAGCAAACAAGGAAAAACTTCCAAGAAAACTTTATTAGCAAAAAAAATTGAAGAAACCTTGGTTTCAAAGTGGGATATAGGTGCAATAGGTGCCGGGACAAACAGTGGAATGGACAGTAACGTGGACAATGACAATGACTTAAGAAAAACAGATGAGGCAGAGAGAGGCGAAAGAGGCAGAGAGATGGAGGCACGGTTGGTGATGATGTCCACAGAACATGAACATGTGTTTTTTATCTTAGATTTCATTCATGTGAGTGATTTTCTCAATTTTTATGTGTTTTGTTTTATTTTGAAAAATTAAGTTAAGGTAATTGCATTTTTCCCTTTATAACAGCTACAGTGTAGCCATTGTTTTTTGACAAGAAAGTGACAAGAGACCCCGTATTTATAGTCATTTGCATAGTTAATTCTGGGAGGAGACAAGGCGGGGTGAGAGGCTCGTGCATGTGCACTCAATTTCATGTAGATTGGGCTGTATAAAGGAAAGGTGTGCAGGACCTGGCGTACGCACGGTTATATACATCTGAAAATGTCTGTGCATACGCACTTTTCAAGTTGTGTGTACACCATATTTCAGTGTGAAATCTACGCAGACGTTTATACATGAGGCCCCTGGTGCATCCCTTCATGGTCACAGTAAAGCCTTTCTCAAATGCAAACTTCCAGCAGGGTGAAGATGGTTCCAGGAACATGACAGTGACTTTAGTGAAGTCCTTAGCTCTCAAGCCAAGTAATGTGCCACTGAAAAATCATAGATCCATATCGCCGTGTAACGTTTCCATCACCTTGTTGAATCCAGGCCTTGAAGAATTCAGGCTGTTCTGGAGGCTTAAGTGAGGTTCTACCCACTACTAGATAGGTGTACATAATGAAGTTGCCAATGAGTATATTTCTGGATTATGCCACATGGTAAGTACAAGTAACATAATAGCCTGTATATAGTGGAAATACTGTGGTTTAAATACCCTTCAGACTGGTTATATGCCCCTTTTAGCTTATAGTTTCAATAACAAACTCTCATTGGTTTCCATTTAATTCCTTTAATTTTATTTAAATGGCATTTAAAGGAATACTTCGCCATCATTTTTGTGGATATTAGGTCAATGTTGAATGTTACCTGGCTTTATAGAAGCAACAATTATTCAAATTCACCCAATATTGGACAAGAAAATGCCATTTTCCTGCTAATAGAGCTGTTCTGAGTTGTTCCAAAGGTTCCTACAATACTCAGTATTCACTGCGAATACTGCATTCCGAGATCCAACCCCCGACGGCATGATGTCGCCCCGTTTTTTCCCCATGCCGCCCTGCCAGCAAGCAAGCCGTGGGCATACAATGCCAAATTCAGGACACTCATGGACGAACTGCAACGGCGCCTGCGGAAATCGCCGTTGTTAGGCCACACCACTGCGCTGTGGGCTTCAACGTATTCGTGCTTGTTTTACCAGGCGACCACTGGGGGGGCTCCGTAATATAGAGCTACAGATATGTTGGATAACTTCTTTGGTCATCCAGTTGGCTCATGTTAGCTTGCATTTAGCATTCAATGTCGAAGATCATATTAGCCATTATTATTATTATTATTATTATTATTATTAGCCATGTTGTAAAATATGTACTTACTGGAAGGGCATCTGCCCTCTCTGACCTGCTGGCTTATGTTGCCTTTTCCAGTTCACCTTGGGAATCCTGAAAAAGTCTCCAAGACCCCTCTATCCAAATGCGGGCCAAAACGTTCATGGTCTGTTACACACACTGGATCTCCCTCTGGATTTGCTTGTGCGTCCAACAGAAATTGCCCCCGATGAAATTCGTGGCAACATAGAGACTCAATTTCAGTAGGCATTGATGTACACTTTAAACAGGTACACCACCAGTCACTGTTAGCCCTGGGCGGTTCCATGCTACTAGCCTCTTCCCCCGCCGCTGTAGCTGCTTCTTGGCCAGCAAGAGACACCGCCGGCACCACCTGCTCCTCCTGTTGCTCCCTGTGCCACAATTCCTCCTCAGTGTATTCTGGTTCGTACAAGTAGGGCTGAATAATAGACTCCACCACACAAAATGTGTGCTCATATCACGTCCTCTACACTTGCATCTCGGACTGCCATTTCAATTGTTTCTCGGAATTTTCCACAAGCTGAATAAAGAAGTGTGGAAGCGAATGTGTAACGACTTATACTTCCTGATCGCAGTCAGCCTAAGCCCGCCCGCTGCACGTCATCGAGACGGAGCCATAACTGAAATTACATACTGTACATTCACCAACACAGAGTGTGAGCCAGCTATCGCCCCATGACAAAAATAAATTGTCTGAAAGGAGGGAACTTATATAGATGGTGAAAACGGTGAAAGTGATCAAGAGTGAGTGGATGATGAAGTCAGTAAAGAGTGTGGGTAAAACAAGGAGTGGAGGAAAACTGGATCCGAGTGACCGTGAGGGAAAGGTAAAAGAACATTTTAGTTCAGAACAGAAGGGTAAAATGACTATACAGCTGAATTTGAAGCACGTGGAAAAGATGAACTGAATAACACACATTTCTACAAATATCATGCATCATTTTTGGTAAATACTTCACATCCAATATTGAATCACCAAGATTAGAACACTGGTGTGGGAGAAGTGATAAGGGTTGGAGCAAATGGAGGCAATGGCCAGCTGATGATAATGACAAATAATAATAATAATAATGGCTTGGATTTATATAGCGCCTTTCATGACACTCAAAGCGCTTTACAGAAACCATTATTCATTCATGCACATTCACACCGGTGGTGGTAAGCTACGTTAGTAGCCACAGCTGCCCTGGGGCAGACTGACGAAAGCGTGGCTGCTAATGTGCGCCAGTTCTTCCTCTCTGATTGAAGGTGTGATATGTGGTATGTGGAATGAAAACCTACAGACTCTCGGCCCTCCATGGCACATATTTGCCCATCCCTGCTTGAAATGCTGCTTTGCTGAGCACACTTGATTCAATTGCTCCTCTGTGGACAAGAAAAGACACTCACAGTAAATGGTTCTCAGAAGATACTCTGGCACTTAAACAGACCTGTAGAATCCTTGAGCGCAAGTGGCGTAAAACAAAACTAGAGGTTTTCTGCCTCGCTTGGATTGACAGTCTCCACAAATACAAACACTCACTCTCAACTTCCAGGACTACATATTACTCTCAGTTAATCAATACAAACAAAAATAATC
>OMLI01099863.1:0-13628 GCA_900302605.1 Rondeletia loricata
TGTCTAAAGCTAGATAGTGGACACATGTGTATATATATATATATAGTGTGAGTCACAGACTGGGGCTCAAAATTTACCCTTTGGAGTTACTACAAGTAATTAGTGCAGATAGTTGCAATGACTTAGTTGGCACTGGCCAGCTAAGTATTTGAGGTGAATTCTCAATCAGGGTCCAGAGAACTGCTGGTTTTGTATTCTGCCAGGTAGTTTTCATTCTAGCTGTCTAATCAGGGACTGATTTAGACCTGAGACAACAGGTGAATGCAATTAACTACCTGTCAGAACAGACAACCAGCAGCACTCTGGACCTGAGGACCACTGATCTAGATAAGTAGAGGACTTAATGTGAAATACTGGCTCCTCCAGCACCAAACATGAAGTGAGTTTAATACAACTCAGCACAACAAGTCTTCAAATCAGAGCCCAGTCAGTGGATGAAGTATTGCACAGAAGATATAGAGCCTGATGTTTTAAACATTAACAAAACAAAGGAGTTGGTCATTGATTTTAGGCGGAAGAAAAGGGTCGAGGCTGCCCCCACTTTAATTAAAGGGCACCCTGTAGAAATGGTGCCTTCCTACAAGTACCTTGGTGTCCACATTGACTCCAAGCTAGACTGGAAGGAGAACACCAATGCCACCTTAAAAAAAAACAAAGCTCAGTCTAGACTGTTCTTTTTGAGGAAACTCAAATCTTTTAATGTGAGCAGGAAACTCAACGTATTTTATCAGAGCATTTTAGCCAGTGGTCTACGCAGTGGTCTGCTGGGGTGGCAGCATCACCACTGAGGATAGGAACAGTCTAAACAAACTTATAAAGAAGGCTGGTTTCATCATTGGCACCCCCCCTGATTCCTTGGAGATTATTACAGAGCAGTGCACAAGGAAAAAACTACGTACTATACTACAGTACACGGGCCACCCTATGCAGGGCTGGACTGGGACAATAATTATCTCCACCTTTGCACAGGAAAAAAAGAGCACAACTTATTTTTCAATTGACTGTACCTTATACTTTATAATAGCAAATCCCCCACTTTACAGTGATTTGACTCATATCTCCACCTTATAGAAAAAGAGGAAAGCTATTTACATTCACTAGAATTTCTCTCACTTTCCCTGTATTCAAATATAGCAATGCATGACTCTCTTATTGGCTGCACAAATAACCATCTCAAAAGTTGTTTCTCATCAGGGCCGTACTACATGGGGCTTATAATCTAATGTTACACTCAACATGCCAGCTTATTGAGATTTGAATTTAGCAAAATTGGTTTTCTTGACATCACAGCTAGCTGGCAAGTCTCTATGGACAGCATATACAAATAAAATAACCATGAAATGAGTTGAGCAAGAAATTGATTCAATTGAATTAAGGGGTTGCCTAGTTTTGCCCAAGCTAAAACTGAAAATATGCAACTGAATTGACCTGTTTTCTGGCGGGGCTCTGAATAAATCAGTGATTTTAGAGCACTCTCCTTTTCGGCTCCACCTTTTCTCTTTTTGGAGCCGTCCATTTTTAACAAGAAGATGCTGCTCTAATAACTATGTGGCCTCCCTTTCCAATCTTTAGTTATTGATAGCAAGTTAATAGCGGTGTGGTGTTCGCGAACGAATAGTGCTGTTCAGCGAGTCAGGCAGCGTGCAGCGAGTGAGTCATGTTTAGTTTTAGTTTAGTTTTGTACACGTAGCGGCGTGAGCTGTGATTGGTCTGCTATTGTGGAGCCATATAGGCATACATACAGACAAACCCTGACAGTGCATAAAAAGCACAGGGCAACTCAAGTTTTTTTTTCCGTGACTGCAGCCAGGCCAAATCAGTGATCACACAGGCAGGCCATCGGGAAATGTCCCGAACCTCCCGATGGCCAATCCGGGCCTGACCCCATGCATGGGTCTTTTGACAGCCTGAGGAGTGCTTTTAGTGTAATATCGAGCGATTCAGGAGGTCTTTTCTCCCTACTGCCATTAGGTACATTAATGAAGCAGACGTCTGACTTACTTTTTATTTTTTATATATTTTATATCTCTCTTAGAACAGTAATGTGTTGGTGGCTGTCCCTTGTTTTTAAGTTCTGAATTATGTATCCGTGTTCTGCATCTGGTGACATTATGAATTTCCCCATTGGGGATCAATAAAGTATATCAAATCAAAAATTTATTTTTTCATAAAAAATGGGTAAATATTTTCACTAATGTTCCTGTAGGAGGAGCCAACGCGCACACAGGGCAGGGCAGCAGGGTGGAGCAGTGAGTCGGGAGACCGTGCTTCAACTGGAGGGTCCAGGTTTAAGCCCAAGAGACGACAAGTGTCCCTGAGCAAATCACTGAATCCCTACCAGCCTCAAGGGTGGTCGTCTGCAGCTGACCCAGCACTCTGACCTCCCTGTTGAGGGGGGCGAGCGAAAAGAGAATTTCCCTACGGGGATCAATAAAGTATCACATAATTATTACACACACAGGCCTTTGACCTGATTGTCGTTACCATAGGGACAAGCAAAATATGTCGTCACAGCAGATCAATTACATGGAGTAGCTTAGGAACACATTTGAATTTTGCAGACAGGTGTGCCTTGGGACTACACTGATTTTGGCGTGCATGCATGGGCATGTGAATGTATTGTTTATTGTGTGCTTATTTAAGTCAGTGAGAGCAGACTAAGGCCCGGATCTACCTCAAACATCTGCATTGGTGCTAATGTAACCTGTTCTTTCTGGACTGGTAAGGACAACTCACAAACTGGGCTTCTGGCAGATTCCCCGTTTATTAGTTGGCAGAAATAACAACCATACGGGTAGTTAAAATGAAATATCCGCACAGACTCCAGGTCCTGTACATGAAGATAATCAAGGTTACAATTTTGACATTAACTATTTACAGTGGTACCATTGTAGTGGGTGAGCAAAATAACCAACGAAACAAAAGTTCATTAGGACCAGTGGTTAGCCGATGCTTTACAGATACACAGTACATTTACATTACAACAAACCATACTCAATACACTTGTAAATCACCTTGTATATATCGAAAAGACTGTCAGACATTGCATTAGAAAAAAGCATGGAGGGCAAAATTCTATGTGCAATTCATGCCATGGCTCTCCAGCAAAGGGGACAAGCCTCACTGCATACTATACATTTGACCCCACTAATGCACTCAAGCTGAGTAGCAGTATTTCAGTGGAGTGATATTTACCAATATATTTGACAGGGGAAGGATATTTTGACAAACTTTTAAGCAGGTACAGAAAACACACACACTGATACATGCACACACCAAAAGATGGAAAAGAGGGATGATTAGCCGCATGTTGTATTTAGGTATTTATTCCAGATTGTGGCCACATTTCCTAACTGAATTTGCATCTGTTTTCTTGTGACCCGCTGATATTGACACAGCTCTCTCAGATGAAGTCTCACATCCCAGCAGGCAACTCTGTAGCCATGCTGTGCTGTGCTGAAATGAAAATCTATTTATTTGTTATGCATGTGGTAAAATTTAATTACCCAAATTAAAGAGAAAAATAAATCCAGTATGATCTTAAGATTTATGCTAATCAATTTCTCCGTAATTTAATACACTCGGGCTTCGCAGGAAATGCAACTTCTCCCTATAAATGCCTAAACTCTGCTTTTGTCTCCCTGATCTTTATTTCTCTCCATTCTTTAGAGACATCAAACCATTCTTGACAGTGGTATGGAGTGGAATACAGTTATAATTGGTAAATACTGTACTAAACTATTAAATTCTCCTCCAGTATATATAGCTGGCTCTTGAAGAAGCAGACCAATGGAAATTGCCCCAGGCATCAGGAGTTCCTGATGTAAGTTAAGTTGTTACTTCGGTAAGACAGCGAATAAAGTGGGTTTCTAATGGGTCACTATAGGGCATCAGGCCATGTTGAAAATACCAGGGGAATGACTGGGGGTGAAGGAGAGAGAGAAAATGAGCGACACTCTTTGTTATATCCTAACTGTCCCCCTGCCCCAAGGCTAGAAGTCACAGTTCCTCATGAGAGCTCCTGAAACAATGGCAACTGATGAGGGAAGTACACACGCGTGCATGCATGTGTGTACATTTGTCGGATTGTGTGAACACAGAATGCAGCCCTGTAGACTGTGTCAACAATACACACACGCATGTGTGTATTGTGTTGGATTGTGTCTTTCTTTCTCACAATCTCTTTTCTCAAGATGACCCAAAACGTTTCTAATTATGATCCTCTCCCATGGGTAAAACTGGCTGCCAGGGGCTGGGTAGAGTTCACTGAACCTGCAAAGTGTACAGCTGTTATCTTTGACTGGTGGCCAAAAACAAAATTGGAGCTTGGGCAGAACCAGACGGGTGTAAATCCTGTCTGCTTAGAGCACAGAGGCTACTTTTTGGATTCTGTCTTTAAGTCACCTAATCTGCTCAGACAGAGGCAACAACCAACAACGTATTTTTACGTGACATGTGAATCCGTGGGTATGTCCGTCCGTCCGTGTGTCCGTTCGTAGCATGAGATTTAGACCAATCAGGAGTAGCCCATACGTCACGTGCACCGCATACTTCACCACCTGGGTGTGATTTTTCATTAGTGAGAAACAAAACTCAGGTCGATACATAGAAACAAGGAAACGTGAGCTTAAGGGCTTGTGTATCCACAACCATGCAGAAATACACAAACTCTGGAAGCAATAAATGGCATTAGTGATAGGGCTACCCACAAATATCTAAAATGGATTTCCTGCCGTGGCATGACTATATAGAATATCACTTTTCATTGTAACATTGTCTACAAAGCGTAGATCTGGATCGAACAGAACACCCAGATCCATGGGTCATTTAGTATAGACTGAACCTGACTGGGCATCTTCAACAATGAACGTTCCAAGGGCCAGTTTCCATTGCAAGGGTCCATGATGCCTAAATCCACTCCGCCCCTGCCCATTTCCCAACGGGCATTGCACCCAACACCTACAAAGTAATAAACCTCTCTCAATATACTAGAGATGTGAATATAGAAACTTGAGGTAATTGCCCTTATTCAACTAGTAATGGTCGTTTTAATAGAACTGAATCATCATCTGATACACAGCTATGGCTAATGGTACTGCTGGATCTTGTATCTGAAGGTTGGTGTGAGTCACTTAGTTTCCTCAGCCTGTATGAGTTCATATTTATTCTATTAAATTTTTCTGCCCTATTGCTCTTTTTCTGCTATTTCTCTATATAATACACAGAATTTGATGTTGCAGTCCTTTGTTCCATAATCCAAGGTGAGCATTCATACAGAAGCCCAATTCAGATGCAAAGATGAACGACGTACTGACCCACAAATGGTGACTTTAGAGGACATCAGGCTGCGCTGTCATAAATCTACAGGAGCACCATTCGCCACCTAATCTAAATGTTACAGGGTTGAGTGTGTGAGTTGCGGGTATGTCATGGGGGTTATCAAGTGGACATCTGCCATCACAGATGTTTAGTTGAATTAGGCCTACGACACCTCCAGAAGGTTCAACAGTTTTCAACTTTTTCCCGCAGGGGGTGACATGCTAATAATTTAATGCAACTAGCTAGCAATTGCTGATCAAGTGTAGATACGTATCTTCAATATATATTTCAAAACCTGTTAGATATAAAAAATAAGTTTAATTGATACGTTCATGTCACATCTATTTTTAAAACACTTATTGCACTTTTCTAAACTGCACACCTGACTGCTTTGACCTCTTCATGATGCTCACGTTGCTCACATTGCAATCTAACCTTTATGAGATGCCGCTTGTCTTGTCTATATTATCACCAAGCCCATCCCTGCTCACTGTCATTCATTTAGTATTAATTCCAAAACAAATTCTTAAGGTCATCGGCAACAACACTGTGCAAATTGGGCAATTTTGCAATGCTGTGTCACCTAACTCGGGTGATCATGAGTATGCCATCAGTGATCAGTTATCGGTTTTGATCAGTTTTCACCTGTTCAGAGGGGTGGTTTTCCACAGTCACTCCTCTCTCCGCATCCCTCGATCGAGCACTCCCATAGACACATGCAGGGTAGAAGGGGTGGCGCTGCTGTAAGGACATTTGTTTGAAAAAACTATTGCTTGAGGAAAAAGGGGGGGAAAGCCTTTATACACAATTGATCCCACACAGTAATGGACATTTTTCCTTGAAACCAATTTGATTTAAAGCCACTACGTGTAGAATATTCAACCCAATATATCATTCTCAAATTTATTTTTATAGCATAGTATAATAGCTGTAGAAAAATGACACCATCGCAGAAAATTGGTTTATACAGTGTGTCCCTGGGTCGAGTACATTTGGCAGAAATGTGCAGGACTGACTTACGGCGGAAAGCAGGAGCCTCTCACTCTACTTGTTTGTAACATGTCCAATTCGTGGTATTGTCACATAATCCAATTCATGGTATTTGTGTCAACAGCACATAATTAGCATTTCAGAGTTCAGAGACTGTGTTGCATGGAGTAATCAACCAAAACAAAAGATGTGGTAATCAACATGATCCAGCTATGAAATGGAAATGGCAATGTTAGAATGATTATGTCATTAGCATTATACATAGGCAAGGCACCTATATATATAAGGGAACCATAAAATAATAATAATAATAATAATAATAATAATCTTTATTTGTATAGCACCTTTCATACACAACATGCAACTCAAAAGTGCTTTACATCAATAGAACGCAAAAAAGCAAAATGTATAAAATATATATATATATTTATAAAAGAACAAGCAAAATATAAACCATCCACATACAACAACTGTGTAAGTGACAGTGTATGTGTAAATCATACAGATTGTGAGAGATTGCAATGATATAATATTTTATGGCAATGGCAGGACACAACTACAAATGCATGACTCACTAAGTGCATGTCTGTCAAGTGTGAAAAAGCTGAGAATAATGTTTATGAACAACCAAGTCTACAGAAAACTTCAGTCACGGCATTTGACGGCTTCAAATGAGTTTGAATGCATGAACACTTCCAAGCCATTGCTTTGGGGGCTAGTCGTAGCAAACATGGGTGGAGAAAGAAAGATGCAAAACAAAAACATGATTGAATCGTTTCAGTTTGAACACAGCTAGCCCAGTCTCCTTGTTTTGTTGTTACACCCCTAGTACTAATGCCAAAAAGCTTAAATATATGTCTCCATTGTTAATTGCATGCAATAACATCAATTTTAAAGAAAGCCACACTTTTTTTCAATACTCATGGGATTGTGCTAATATATCCACTGAACAACCAGTCTAAAGATAGATCATTTCTACAGCAGATGAAGCTGCTTAGGTGAACGTAGAAAGATCAGTAACAGGGGATTATATATCTTCTTTAAAGTGTTCAGTGATTAAGCGTTTAGCTGTTCATATTACATATATAATGAGAAAGATAATGTGGTTAATACTTAAACAGACCCTGTGAGGGAGTACGCTATGGTAAGTAATATCAGCCTGTGATTTGGTTACAAGGATGAGCCACAGACATGATCTATTCTCTCTCAACAAAAATCAATCTTATAACAATAATTCTGTTAGAAACTGATGCTCAAATGAACTTAACGGGATAAACTGTTTTCTGTTGAAATTAAAAGGCTTCGACAAACTTAATTCTTCATGATTTTAACAGCTGTCGCAAAAGCATAGAAAGCAGGTAGGAAGGCACGGGAAAGAACGCAGAGGGATCTATAGCAAAGCAGTAAAAATGTATTAACGCTATATGAGACTTCACCCCCTATTGATGTCACTACATTAGATACTGAGTTTGGCCTGTGTCAGGCTAAATCTTCTTGATACAACACCACTTAAAGACTTCTGTGGTCTCGTATTGGCTACATTCATATGTCAACTCACTGTTACCAGCACACGGCCAAAGCAAATGAGAGAGAGCATAAAGGTATTGCACAGTAGACATCATTCATGTTGTTCAAGGGCAGAACCCTACTTTCAGAGGGAACCTTTGAATAGTCTGTTGTATACTGAGAACACATAAAATCTCAGCTTTAGTTTTTCCTGTCTCTACCAGTGTGTTTTTGTGTATGGGTATGAGAGGGTCTGTGCTGACCCTGACAGCAAGAGAACAGTCTTTAATAACCAACCTCTAACTCTGCAGGGAGCCTTCACTTGATTTAATCACTAGAGGTAATGCTGTGTGAATATTACCCAAGCACCCCCTGTGCCAGGGCGGGAAGCTGCATCTCACCGTCTTCGTTCTTCATACTTTTATTGGCAGCAGGAGGACTGGGGTGGGGGGTGAGTATGGGTGTGTGCTTGCGTTGCGTGACTTGAAAGAGGGTGGGTTGAGAAGGGTGATGCACTGTTAATAAGGGTTATTTGTGTGTGTGCGTCCGCATGTGTGTAAGTGGTGGGAAGTCTTTGTAACTGACCAAGCTGGCTAAGTGGTCAGAATCGAGCATTCCTCATTTGTCCTTTCACCACAGAGGTCAGGTATCACTGTGAAAACCCTGTTCTCAGGCAGAGCGGCAGAAATGTATAGTGGAGATCCAGGTATAGCAGGCTAGCCAGCCAACCCTCATAACAACACTGCTGATTTGTAGCAAACTCCCCAGCCTCAATCGCCTCATCAATCAAAGCTGCAGCCCTGCTGATGGAAACACAGGCACTCAGAGATCCTGTGCCCTCTCATGCGATACACATGGCATTATTGCACTCATATTTTATTTACGCCTACTAACAGTTTTACGTCCCAGACCTTGGGGATGATAATGTCCATGTAGCTATAATTCTAACATGATTTTGAAGGAGAAATCAAACAACGTGTGTTGAAATGGAGTCACTCGGATACTTTGCAATCAGACGTGCGTACTGTATGTGAATGTCTGTGTGTGTGTCTGTAGCAGAGCGGTTAATGGGCCATTTATGACAGAAATCAATGGAACTGTGATGTACAGAAATGTGGTGTTGTATAAGCGTGTGTTTGCATTTGTGTGCATGGAGCATATTGTATTTGCATTTAAAGACTTTGTGCTTATTTCACGAAATTTCAGGAGATCAGGCTGGTCTCTGGCAGGTCCAGTCTCCCACAACCCTTTAAGCAGAAATCTCGGTCTGATCTGACTATTGAAAGGCCACTGTGTTGAGAAGAGTCCTTGGGTGAAGAGCACTAGCCAGTCTACATGAGGCATGACTAGCCCTCGATCCTGCCTGACAATAGACCTTAGCCCTGCTGATGTCCAGCCAAGAAAAACCAACAATGGCAGAGAGTGAATTTACAAGCGTTATTCCCCTGGGTGAGAGCGTTTGACTTTGCCATTGTTGGTACCTAAAAGTATTGTGTTGTTACTGCGAAACTATAAAGTGTCACCACTTTATTTTACAGTCCTTTTCCCACAGTGTTACTCATTAATTATTTGGTCACCGATATGGTAATGCTGAGTTAAGAAATGATATTGCTTTGAGTGATGCCTTTTGACTTTGAGATTGTTAGTAACACACAAAGTATCAGTTAGTTACTGCAAACTTACTGTGTGAATGTCATCACTTTATTTTACAGTCCTCTTCCCTCAGTATTACCCAGGAATAACAGATACTATCCTGGTAACATTGAATTAACAAGAGTACTACACACTTACTGAATACAATGCACCTTTAATGTTAATACCAGTAAGTACCTGGTATTACAGCTTATTACCACACACTTACCTAGTACGTATCCACATAATACATACATTAATTACCTGGTATTTTTGAAGAACTTGACAAAATAGTTACCAGCAATTACTTCTTCTTACCACACAATTACCTACTACATGTCAGGTATTTACCATACTGTCAAATTAACATGAAATAGTTGTATGAAACAGTTGAAGTCAATCTTCCTCATGTCTTCTTCATGACCCACTGCCAGTCGAACTCAATAGAACAGGATGGACATGATGTTGCAGTTACATACTGTAGGTGAACCATGTTTTTGACACTGCACACTTTTCCACGTATGCCAACTAGCTGAAGAGGTTCCCTGAAGGCATCTGGGTTTGTCGTAATTACATTTACTCACGTTACTGTAATTGAGAAGCTTTTTTGTGTACTTTTTTTAGTATTTTTAAAAGTCAGTAATTTTACTGAATAATTTTACTTCACTACATTTTAAATCACATCCATTACAAAGTACAAATTTTTTAGATTCTCCATAAGCAACAGAAACTGGACCATCATAAATTGGCCAATTGTGGAGCCATTAACAGTGAACGGCCAGTCAGCAAAGAAGAGAAGAGTATCCTGGCTGTACTTTGTTTGTGCACTTTATTTAGTAATTTCCAAATTTTCCAATTAAAAGACTTGAATTTTAACTCTGTCCTCTTGTCCCAGAATTTCATGGGAAAGATCACATCTAACAATGTTCTCTTTTCTAAAAAGTAACTCAGTAAAGTTTAAATGAGCAACTTTTTACTTTTACTTAAGTAAAATATCAGCAAAGTAACAATACTTCTACTTGAGTAGGATATTCTAGTACTCTTTCCACCACTGTTCACCAGTACTTTGTTAATTGTAAGTGACAGTTTTATATTTAATCCCCTATCAGATTTACGTTTCAGTAAGCAACCAAGCTAAAATACGTTTCTTTCAAAAAATAAATAAATAAACCATATTGACACAGACACACAGGGGCACTCCTGCTGCACTGGCCTCAGGGCTCGCCAAGATTTATAAGGCATCAGGGCCAAATAGAGGGGCATTGACAGCCATGGCCGCATGGCCGCCATTAAATTTATGCCCTGGCCCCAACACATTACTTAGATTGAAAATAAGGCAAAGTTTTATCATGAAAAAGTTACATCATGTAGCTTTAACTATTTGTAGACTTCCCAAATGATGGCAATGGATGCTGGTGTACAGGGGCGTTGTGCAAGGAAAAATGTAGGGTAGGCTCAATTAGGGCGGTTGGTCCGGAAACATTTAAAAATTACGCAAATTGCATTTCCTGCAGTTTGACATGTAGATTCAAAAACTTTAGACTCAATTAAAACTCCACTAAATGTTTTGTGTAACGCAGTAATCTCCCAACTTACATTAGGGTAAGTACATTTATTAAGAGATTTTCATGTCTACAAATTATATGTGCTCTTGTGGAAAATTACATTCTCACTCATTCACTCACTATTTGTGACGTACTCTACTCAGTGGTCTTCACCTCTCCTTTTGTTCCTCCACTTCTACTGTTCCTTTCTCTTCTTCTCTCCTCTGTTACCTCATATTCTTCTTCTCCTCCTTTATACAGTACCTTCCTTTCCCTTTTCTTCTCTCTTCTGGCCCCAACCTACTCTCCTTTTATTTTTCTCTTCTCTTTTATATATCTCTTCTCTTTTTATCTACTCTGGTGGTCTCCACTTTTCTCCCACCTTCTCCTTTAATTTCTCCTCTCTACTCTTTCGTTCCCTTCTTGCCTCCTCTTACTGTAATCTTCTCCTCACCCTTTCCATTAATTCCTCCTCTCTTCTGTTTCCTCCTGTTTTATTCCTCCTCTCCTCTCCTTCTCTTCTCCTTTTATTCTTTTAATTCTCCTCTCCTGTTCTCTCCTCTCCTTTTTGTTCTTTTATTCCTCCTTTCCTTTCATTCTTGTCCTCCTATCTTCTGTGTTCGTCACTGCTCTTATTCTTCTCCACATCACTTATTTTCTTCCTATTCTCTACTCTCATATCTATTCCATGGTGGATCCAAAATGTATTTGCCAGGCATGTAGGCTACAATATCTGAGATCTGATGATTCTTTCCTTGATTTGAACAAATGAATAAGCTAAATAGCAGGTCAACTAACTAGCAATAACAATATCAGAGTCAGATGGGCTGATTAGCGACTGCTTAGCTAATGTTAGATGTTTATAGTCAAAGCTACTGTAGGTGAAGTTTGCTAGTGAGCTAACAAAATAAACTAACATAAGCAGCTTTTGCTGGTGATTTTAATCATTGAAGCTGCTGTAGGTAAGTTCAGGAGGAAAGGGATCAAATCTCCGGATATTCAAACCAACACAAGGAATGACACGCCTCCCACTGCTCCTAGTGAGTGACAGGAGGAGTGATGCCTTCTGCCTCAGACTTCTCCTCATTGGTCGAATGGGTTTCCACACATTTTACTTTGAAATGAGAATATCAGAGGAATGGGGCTTCCGCTGTTTCTGAGATTCTGACATATTATCCTGCTCGTCTTTGGACATCAAACGTGACAATTTATTTGTATTACTTATAAATAAATGTTAATTCATAAGTTACCTACTGCAGCTTTTTTCCTCATCTTATCTTGTTTGTTTGTCTCCTTACCGTGTCAACTCATTCACTAGTTAGAATTTTAGTGTCAGATTTTGCATCAGGTGCCACTGACACCAAACTGCTTCAATCATGCATCTAAAATACTGTTAAGCATCATGTTGCCTGCCAGCAGAAAGTCTATTATAAGCAAAACAGGAGGAGGGGGAAGGTGTAGGTGCTTTCTTGTTAGTATCATTGTGGAAGTTGTGACAGTCGACTGGGAGCAGAGAGGGAGGTGTGTTTGAAATGCAGAAATAAACTGACAACCAAAATGTACGGCAGGCCGGCAGTCGCTACCACTACAGCACAAACACACCGAATTGTTTACTCCTTCCAATAAAGATCTGGTGAAAGAAAAGGAGTAAAGGAGACATATGATGTCTTCCTCTCCTTTCTTTCTCCCTCCTACACATTACTCAACACATCCTTCCCATTTAAGCACTGGATCTACCTTTAATTGAAAAAGGAATGAGTGAGTGCACCATTGAAATGAGAATAATTGACATGCCTGAGAAGAGCAGGCATAAGCCTTTAATTCAATAACATGGCAGATTATAGGGGCTTAGATTCCACCTTGGCTTGGAGTGCTCCCAGTGGGGAATGGATCCACTTGGCCTGGAAACATGTTGATGGGGAGAAAAGAGCAGGATCTAATAATGTCACAACAACCCCAGTGAATGGCTAAAAAGTCATTGAAGTATTAAGCCCCATTCGCATTGGACTAGTATTACCTGAGAATGTGGGTTATGTAATGTTTACTAGAGGACCTTGGTCATTCATATGAACGATTCGCATTGGACTAAATTTACACGGGGACATCAGGTATATCGCGTCAGCTTTTGGCTGTAGCCTGGATGTTCAGAGAGGAAGAGGCGTAGACTGTTTTATTTTATGGAAGCAGGGGTAACGTTAGGCTATAAAGTAGGCATGAAACCTTATTTCGCCGTGATATTACAAGCATATCCACGTCAACACACCGTTCGGCCATCATCACACAAGATAAAAATGTGATAACAGGCAGATGGGCTGGATGTTCCAAAAACACTGACGGCTTCCATGAATTCTTCCATGACTTTGGTTGACAGTGACGGACGCTTCGACCAGTAATTGTTCAAAACTCAGAGATGCCGATTCGCACGGGACAAGTATCCCTACCAGGCGGTGGACATGTGTGCTGCCCCAGCATCCATGGCTATTGCTGGCAGACATACACAGATGCTGTTTTCCGACCGGGCGGTGGACGTGGGTACTGCCCCAGCTCCTACGGTCGTCAGTGCTGGCTGAAGTGTGTGTCTGTCTGTCTGTCCTTCTCTCGCCCAGACACAGATGCAGTATTCCTACCAGGCGGTGG